>PITA01007620.1:0-90193 GCA_004023965.1 Spilogale gracilis | reverse complement strand
TGCTTGTGTTCCCTCTCTGGCTGTGTTTCTCTCTGTCAAATAAATAAATCAAAAAAAAATTTTTAAACTGATTATTTATGTAAAAAGTTAAAGTTGTTTGTTTTTTTTTTTAAGATTTTATTTATTTGCCAGAGAGAAACACAGCCAGAGAGGGAACACAAGCAGGGGGAGTGAGAGAGGGAGAAGCAGGCTTCCCGCCGAGCAGGGAGCCGGATGTGGGACTCGATCCCAGGTCTCCGGGATCATGACCCGAGCCGAAGGCAGTCGCTTAACCAACTGAGCCACCCAGGCGCCCCTTAAAAAGTTAAAGTTTTAAAAAATTTACAGACAAATATTGCAGTTTGAGTGCCTGGAAACAGAAAAGGTTTTGAGTGCAAGCAGATTGTTTGGGAAATATGGAATATCTTAAGGTAATGGGGAAATAATACAAGGAAGAGAATCCAGCCAAGGGACGGTGTGTTTTAAGCCAGCTATCACAGTGGGAAACTAGAGAGAAATTTCATGGAGAACCCCCGGAAAACACTGCAAAATAAATGCCTCAGAATTATGCTACCTCAGGGGTGAAGTAGTATTTCAGCATTTTTAGCATGCTTACAAGCAAACTCTTTTCTGCAGGTCTGGAATAAAAAGCTTTCAGGCACAGAGGAAACCACTAGATATTGGCTAGAGTACAGCATGGGACACTGACAAGATCTGGAATAATAAGCAAAATAATGCTAATGCTAATTATTAATGATTAACTTTTCAATGTACTTCTATTTGTAAGTTTTCCTATATGTATATTTACCTGAATATAAATTATCATAAAAATGTCACTCTATGATATTAATTTGCAGACTGCTTTGACACCTAGTAATACCATATACCACATCTCTCTATGTCAATAAGTATAAATCTACTCATGTCCTCACTAATAATGATGTAATATACCATAATTTATTTAATTAGTTCCCTGGTTGAACATTCAGATTGGTTCTAGGTTTTTGCTACTCTTAAGGGAAATGTTTTATTTTTGGTTCAGTTGCCGCTTGACTATATGTTTATTATGATAATGCTTATGAGATATAAACAGTGTGGGAAAGAGTACTGTGTATTCAAGTGCCAATGATTCATGCTTGCTTTGCTGTTCAGAAATATTACTTAATATAGGTAACTTTGAATTCAAAATACTATAATGTATCTTATTATACATAAGATATCTGATTATATCACAAGATGCATCCACATAGGTTACAGAGATTCAGTTTTATGTATGTCTAACACCACTACCACAACTTAGGACCCATTGTTTTATATTTATGAATCTTGATTTGAATTTAATTGAGTACTTTTAGCCCAGAGCCATCATGGCTTCCCACATGGAGTTATATAGTTGGAGCTCCTTCTTCTTCCCTCAAGTACTTGTTACTTGTTAGTGTATAGCAGTACCAAATTACACATCATAACCCCATGATCTCAACTTGTTCAGTGGGTGTGATATTGTCTTAGGTTAATATTCCTGGGAAACTGACACAGATAGAGATTTGTATGCAGGAAGTTTAATAGGGAGTTGTCTCAGAAACATTCTAAGAAACATAACCTCACCTCATCTGGATTCTGTTTACTCTTTTTTTCCTGGAGAAATTTATAAGAAGTTTAGTGGGAAAAATTCCAAATCCTGACATTGCATTTGAAACTGACATTCATCATTTTTCTCCTCTTGCACACATTCTGTATCCCCTTAACACTCAGCTAGCCCTTCTGTTGGGTTAGGGGGATTATGTGGTGGGGCTGTCCAGACTCTTGTCTTTGAGGGATCTGAGCTTCTGGTTGCCATGTCTGTCTTGGGCTATGGACGTTGCATTTGTCCTTTTGCCATCAAAAGTGGTTAGGCAAGTTATCAAGAGACACGCTGTGCATCAGCTGTGTAACAGTTAGTTCTACCCCAGCCAATATAGGGACTCTTTTTCTTGTCTGCTAGCCTCTTGGCAAAAGAAATCTGAAATGACCAGGTGGTAGCTTAAAGTTTAATGAGATTCTTATTACTCTGTCCCTTTCTGGAAGCATTTCTTTTATGCAAACTGGAAGTCCTAGGCCTGCAGAACATGTAGTTGCAGTGCCAGGAAGCACTTAGAGGGCTACTGAGAAAAACTACTTCTACTTCCATAACCTTGGATTCCTCTGTTTGAAAAATACCACTGTAAAGTGGTCATTGATTTAAGGTGTCAAGCCCATCCTGAAAGATAACCCCCCATCCTCACATGGTGCTGTGCTTTCGAAAGTCTGTTCCACCTATTAGGCCTGCAGATTTGGGGTGGTGCATTAGGTGATTTAAAAAAACAAAACAAGGGGTGCCTGGGTGGCTCAATTGGTTAAGCCACTGCCTTCGGCTAAGGTCATGATCCCAGAGATCCGGGATCGAGCCCCACATCGGGCTGCCTGCTCGGCAGGAAGCCTGCTTCTCCCTCTCTCACTCCCCCTGCTTGTGTCCCCTCTCTGGCTGTGTTTCTCTCTGTCAAATAAATAAAATCTTTAAAAAACAAAACAAAACAAAAACAGGGACTTCCATGGTTATGGGTCTGCTGCCACTCTCATTTGTAAAATAGCTCACTTGGTCCGAGAAAGTGACCTCTATATAACGGTAGTGGCCGAGGCACTTTGGGTAGAGAAATTAAACCCATACTTGAAATAAACATCAGCATTCAATTTTGTTAGATGTCTCATTCAATGAGCCCCAGACGACTGGATCCCTAAGAACTTTACTGGCATGGATAGGCTTGAATTTTCATAGGATTTGTCTCCTATACTCTGATGTGCATGTGTCTTACCAAGGTGTATATAGTACTTGCTCATTTCTTAGTCATTAAGTCTCACTAACATGATATCACTAATGTCATAGAACAGTATAATCTGTGGGATGTCCAGATAGTCCAGGTATTTTCCTGTATGTAATAATAGAGTGTAGGAGAGTAAACTTAGCTCTGGGGCAAAACTATTAATATACTGTTGTCTTTCCAATGTGGAGGCAAACTGCTTATGCTCTTCCTGCCTGCTAGATATTGAAAACAACACACTTGCCATATTAATAGCTTCATACTTCTTTTCAGGCGCTGTGTTAAACCGCTAACAAGGATACCATATCCATCACAGTAGCTACAATTGAGAGTTACTATTAGTTAAGTTTGAGATATTATCCACCTTGTGCTTTAGAGGCTAGACTGGACAATTACATAGGGTTGTGATGGATACTGCCAAGCTTGTATGATTCGTCCTTGAGGATGTTAATAATTGTTGCCATTCCCCCCTTGACGCAGTGTTGTTTTTGATTTTACAATATTTCAAGAGTAGGAAGGGCAATTTCCAAGGTTTCCACTTGGCCTTTTCTATTACAGTAGGTCTTCTTTCATAGATCAGGAAACCAATGTGAGAGTTCTGCCAACTGCTTAGTATGTCCATTCCAGTTATGTGTTTAGGCACCAGGAAAAGGACCATTAGGTCATTGTATACTTCTTTTTTATTTTTGGAACTAATGGACTCTATGAGATGGACCTGGGCCAAGACTCCCCTTATTACCTGACCTCCTTCCTTATTTTAACAGAAGTGTCATGACAATGTTTTGGGCCATTGGGCATTCAACTCTGTGTTCATTCAGACTTTATATCCAACATCCCTCAAAAACTCCTATGTCATCCTTTTCCTCAGTTTACAATTACCTGAGGCAAGTCTTCCTGGGAAAGGACTAGGGAAATCACTATAGTATACATTTGCTATCATATTACAGTGCTTTTCCTCAAGGGACCTGTCCTCTCTTTTAACCGATGGGTACTATGTCTAACAATTGCTTCAGGCCTGGAAACTAGACAAAGGATTAATCTTCTCACTGGGGCAGGTGACCTCAATCTTTTGCTCATCCAATGATATCTACTATTGATTGTTGTATATATTAAGCAACATCCTTGTTGGATCCCTATCTGTCTTGCTCCTATACACATGTTCTGTTAATCATCTTCATAGATCACCATGGGTCAGGCTTGCTATCCTCACTACCTAAGAGAATTACACCTACCTTCCTTCTTCCAGTTAGGTGCTTTCACCTGGCCTCTACTATTCCAAGATTATTCCATTGCTATTAAAGAGCCTATTCCATTACAGATTCTCTTACTGTCATCCGACTGCTGCTGGCCATCCTCACCAGTGGATTTCTTATTATCTTGGCAAATGGAATATCCTCAGGGCCATACCAAGAAACATAATTAGCTGTTGAATTTTCTACTTTATTTAATGCAGGCCACTGCCTTTTCCAAGCTTCTTAGAGCCATGCCAACAACTTATTAGAACTTGATGTCAAGATCTTTGCCAGAGCATTGAATCAAATGTCATGGGAAAGAGTTTCTCTATCAACAAACTCTGCCTTATTCTCCTTTATATTTTGCTCCCCTTGATTCAGCGTCTTCAGGACCACCTTCCTTGCAGAAAATCCTGATCCTTGCTTCTGCATGTTATTGAGGTGCTCACTGTAGTTCACTTCTCTGTTGTCTTAGCAGACCTGACAATCTCCAGTTATCCTGAGATTTGACTTCAGTTATTGGTCTAGTTTGCCAGGTGAGCAGAGCCTGAGAAGGGTAAGCATTGTCTTGTAAGCCATCTCCATGTTTGAAACATCTGCATATTATTCAAGAAAATATTCATCTTCTAACAAGAATGAGTGGGACACTTCTGCCGGTTCAGAGAGTTTAGACGTACCAGGGGTTCAATGTTCTGGTCTAGATCCACCCAGAATCCTTAACCTAGGTCTCAGGGTCTCATTCCTTTCATCTCAGGGCCCTGACTTTGGCATAGGAAATTTTCTAGAATTGAAAATGGAATATTTTTAAAAATTCTGCTACTCTAAAGATTAGGTTCTAAGCTAATGAGGACTTTTTTTATATTCCTAGTATGGTCTTCAGTATTCATACTTTGCTTTGAATTGGTGAGTGACCACCTTTAGCCTATCATTTTTTTTTTTACTTTAAAGCTTTGATGTTGTTCAGCAATAGCTATGCAATTCCACAGTCTTTAGAATTACTACTTCCCCCATACCTGTCAAATGCCAGAGATTGTACAATTCAATGCATCCCCTTCCAGACCCCATCCCAGTTAGCCACAGTTAAAAAATCTTGATAATTTTATTGCTTCAACATAATAGGAACTATCTGCACTCCACTTACCAGCCACAATGAGGTCCTCACCCGGCTGCAGGTGATCCAACTGCTGAATACCATTCTTATAGACTGCTTTCTAGCCCATTTCTAATACCAAGGTTTCGTGGTGTTGTTTCTTAGAAGCAGAATCTGAGGCAGGAATTCAGGGGCAGGTGATTAATGAAGGAATGCTCTTCAGGGAAAACCTAAAAGAGATAGAAGGAGAAGGATAGTGAAGGGGAAAGACTGTGTAGTGATGGGGTCTCAGGTTAAATCTGACTTTTGCCTGAACAATGGAAGTGAGCCCTCTTGTAGTACAAATCATATAGAGAGTTTTCTCAACTTGAGGCCAGGGGCCAGATTTTAGATTCTTGTATCACTCATTCATTACCACCCCCACCACTTCCACACATACCTGGAACATCTTTTTTGTACTTTAAGCAATTATAGCTACCTGGAAAACTTTGTTTTTAATAAGTTGGTTCAGACTCTTCCTGATATTTCTTTTCCTCCAAGATTTCCTGATTAGATATTGGAGAGCAGTGTGAAAAGCAAAAATCTGGAGTCCTTAAATATTCTCACTGGCCAAAATCTAATAATATAAGCTGCAAAATAACAATATTAGTAGTCATTATTTTTTTAAGAATTGATGAAAAAGGTGAGTCTGTGAAAGGCCATGAGTGGATAAGAATATCCAAAGATGAAAACAAACATGAAATATATAAAAAGGTAATCATAAGAACAAAAATGGTGATTTTGATGGGAGATTTTAGGGGTCCCTGGGTGGCTCAGATGGTTAAGCATCTGGCTCTTGATTTTAGCTCAGTTCATGCTCTCACTTTAATGAGATGGAGCCCTAGCTTGAGTTCCACGCTCAATAGGAGTCTCTTGAGATTCCCTCTCCTTCTTCCTCTGCCTCTGGTGTTTCCTCTGCTCTCTCTCTCCCTGAAATAAATAATAATAAAAAGTAAAAATAATGAATATTTATAAATAAATATTAGAAAAAGACAATTATATTCTAAACAGGAGAGGGGAGAGGGATGTAAACATAGCCAAGATTTCTATACTTTACTTAAACTGGTAAAAGATGATACCACTAAAGTGTGACTATATGTATTTTTATATATATGATTATATTAAATAAATAAATTAAATAAATAAATAAATTATATTTAATGTAATACTCAGAGCAGCCAGTAAAAAATGCTAAGGAGATCAATATAGAAATCACTCTAGAAACATCAAAATGGAATTCCAGCTAATCCATGGTAAGGGAGAAAAATTTTTTCAAGAACCAACATAAAACAAAAAATTAAATGGCAAAGTTAATCTTTTTTGAGGATCCATTTTTAAAATATGAGTAAATGAAAATAATCTAAATATGCCAGTTAAAAGACATATTAGTAGATTGCATGAAAAAGATGTTTACAAGAAACTTCCAAACTCATTTTATGTGGCCAGCATTACTTTGATCCCAAAACCAGACAAAGACCCCTCAAAAAGAAGAACTGCAGACCAATATCCTTCATGAACACAGATGCAAAAATTCTCACCAAAATACTGGACAATAGGATCCAACAGTACATTAAAAGGATTATTCACCACGACCAAGTGGGATTTATTCCTGGGCTGCAAGTTTGATTCAACATCTACAAATCAATCAATGTGATACAATACATTAATAAAAGAAAGAAGAACCATATGATATTCTCAACAGATGCTGAAAAAGCATTTGACAAAGTACAGCATCCTTTCTTGATCAAAACTCTTCACAGTGTAGGAATGGAAAAACCCACAAGAGCTATCATTGTCAATGGGGAAAAACTGAGAGCTTTTCCTCTAAGGTCAGAAACATGGCAGGGATGTCCACTATCACCACTCTATTCAACGTGATACTAGAAGTCCTAACCTCAGCAATCAGAAAACAAAAAGGAATAAAAGCCATCTGAATCAGCAAAAAAGTCAAACTCTTTCTCTTTGCAGATGCTATGATACTTTATGTGGAAAACTCAAAAGATTCCACCCCAAAATTGGTAGAACTCATAAAGGAATTCAGTAAAGTGTCACGGTATAAAATCAATGCACAGAAATCAGTTTTATTTCTATATACCAACAACAAGACAGAAGAAAGAGACATTAGGGAGTCCATCTTATTTACAATTGCACTTAAAACCATAAGATACCTAGGAATAAATCTGACCACAGAGACAATCTATACTCAGAAAACTATAGCATATACATGAAAGAAATTGAGGAAGACACAAAGAAAGGGAAAAACTTTCCATGGATTGGAAGAACAAATATTGTGAAAATGTCTATGCTACCTAAAGCAACCTACACATTTAATGCAATCCCTATCAAAATACCATCAATTTTTTTCAAAGAAATGGAACAAATAATCCTAAAATTTGAATGGAACCAGAAAAGATCCTGAGTAGCCAGAGGAAAGTTGAAAAGAAAACCAAAGCTGGCAGCATCATAATTCCAGACTTCAAGCTCTATTACAAAGCTGTAATCATCAAGGCAGTATGATACTGGCAAAAAACCAGACACTAGATCAGTGGAACAGAATAGAGAGCCCAGAAATGGACCCTCTACTCTATGGTCAACTAATCTTTGACAAAGCAGGAAAGAATGTCCAGTGGAAAAAAGACAGTCTTTTCAACAAATGGTGTTGGGAAAACTGGACAGCCACATGCAGAAGAATGAAACTGAGCCATTTCCTTACACCACACACAAAAAGACTCAAAATGGGTGAATGACCTCAATGTGAGATAGGAATCCATATCAAATCCCAAAATCCTCGGGGAGAATATAGGCAGCAACTTCTTCAACCTCCACCGCAGCAACTGCTTCCTAGAAACATCACCAAAGGCAAGGGAAGCAAGGCAAAATGAACTACTGGAACTTCATTAAGATAAAAACTTCTGCACAGTAAAGAAAACAGTTAAAACCAAAAGACAACCAAGAGAATGGGAGAAGATGTTTGCAAATGGCACATCAGATAAACGGCTAGTAACCAAAATCTAGAAAAAACTTACCAAACTTAACACCCAGAGAACCAATAATCCAGTCAAGACATAGGCAGAAGTGAATAGACATTTCTGCAAAGAAGACATCCAAATGGCCAACAGACACATGAAAAATTGTTCAACATCATGCGACATCAGGGGAGTACAAATCAAAACCACAATGAGATACCACCTCACACCAGTCAGAATGGCTAAAATTAACAAGTCAGAAAATGACAGATGTTGGCAAGGATGTGGAAAAGGGGAACCCTCCTACACTGTTGGTAGGAATGCAAGCTGGTGCAGCCCCTCTGGCGAACAGTATGGAGATTCCTCAAAAAGTTGAAAATAGAGCTACCCTATGACCCAGCAATTAGACTACTAGATATTTGCCCTAAAGATGCAAATGTAGTGATCTGAAGGGGTACTTGCACTCCAATGTTTATAGCAGCAATTTCCACAATAGCCAAACTAAAATGGAAAGAGCCTAGATGTCTATCAACAGATGAATGGATAAAGAAGATGCAGTATGTATATGCAATGGAATATTATGCAGCCATCAAAATACCAAAATCTTGCCATTTGCAATGATGTGGATGGAACTACAGAGTATTATGCTAACGAAGTAAATCAATCAGAGAAAGACAATTATCATATGATCTCACTGATATGATGAATTTGAGAAACAAGACAGAAGATCATGAGAGAAGGGAGTGAAAAATGGAACAAGATGAAAGCAGAGAGGGAGACAAACCATAAGAGATGCTTAATCTCAGGAAACAAACTGAGGTTTGCTGAAATGGAAAGGGATGGGAGGTATGGGGTGGCTGGGTGATGGACACTGGGGAGGGTATGTGCTATGATGAGTGCCATGAGTTATATAAGACTGATGAATCACAGACCTGTACCCTGAAACAAATATTACATTATATGTTAACAACAATAACAACAACAAAAGATGTTTACAGGAAACTCACTTCAAATATAATGATATATGTCTGTTGGCAAAGGGTCATCTATCAGGAAGACATCCCAATCCCAAATGTGTATACACAAAGCCACAGAGCTGCAAAACATGTAAAGCAAAAACTGATAGTAAGGAAAACTAGACAAATCCACAATTATAGTTGGATTTATTAAATAATAATAAGCACCCCTTTATCAACAACTGATAAAATTACAGAAAACCAGCAAGGATAAAAACTCAAAAATACTATCAACAAATAACATCTAACAGACATGTTTAGAACAGTCCATCCAACAACAATGGAATACACATTGTTTTCAAGTGTGCATGGATTATTCACCAAGGTGGATCATATCTTGAACCATAAAATGAAACCCCCAAAAAATACAGAATGTGTGAAATTAAAGAGAAGTCAATAATAGAAAAGATTATAGGAAAATATCCACACACTTGAAAATTAAACTAATCCATGAGTAAGACAGGGAAGTTTGCTGATCAGCAGGAAGCCTCTCTCCCTCCATGTACCTGCTCTCCCCCTGTTTGTGCTCTCAATCTCTCTTTCTCTCAAATAATAAATAAAATCTTTAAAAAATGAGTATAAAACCGAAGTATATAGAGTGCAAATAAAGCAGGACTGTGAGGGAACTTTATCGCAACTGAATCCATATATTGTAAAAAGAGGAAAATTCTCAGTTATCTAATCTCCCACCTCAAGAACCTGGAAAAGGAAGAGCAAAATAAAACCAAATCAAGCAGAGGGAGGAAATATTAAAGATAAGAGCATAAATCAATGAAATTGAACACAGAAAAACAATAGAAAAAATCAACAAAACAAAAGCTAATTCTTTGAAAATATCAATAAAATTGAGTAAATTCTAGGAAGGCTGAAAAGAAAAAAGGAGGAAAAAAACACAAACTACCGTTATCAGAAATGAAAGAAGGGAGGTCACTATAGATTCTGCAGATATCAAGATAATAAGGGAACAATATGAACAACTCTATACAGGTAAATTTTTTTTTTAAAAGATTTTATTTATTTGACAGAGAGAAACACAGCCACAGAGGGAACACAAGCAGGGGGAGTGAGAGAGGGAGAAGCAGGCTTCCCGCCGAGCAGGAAGCCCGATGTGGGACTTGATCCTGCGTCTCCGGGATCATGACCTGAGCCGAAGGCAGTCGCTCAACCAACTGAGCCACCCAGGCGTCCCTCTATACAGGTAAATTTGACAACTTTGCTGAAATGGAGTGCTTCCCCCAAAAAACAAATTAAATTAATGTTTTGAACACTCCTATAACTATTAAAGAAATTGAACTTATCATTTTAAAATTTCTGAAAAATTCCCCCGGGCAAGATGGTTTTATTAGAAAACTCTAACAAACGTTTAAGGAAGAATTAATACCAATTCTACCAGATGTCCTCCAGAAAATAGAAGAGGAGGCAATGCTTTCCCATTCATTTTTTGAAGCCAGTATTACCCTGACACAAAAAGCAGACAGACAGTACAAAAAAAGAAAATTATAGACCAAAGTCCCTCATGAATATAGATGCAAAATATTAAAATATTAGCAAATAGAATTCAGCAATATATTAAAAGAATGATACAATGTGAACAAGTAGACTTATTCCAGAGACGCAAAGCTAGTTTGAGATTTGAAAATAATAATCTACCATATTACTAAGCTCAAGAAGAAAAAATTCACATCATAATCATTGATTCAGAAAAAGCATTTGACAGAATTTAACACACATTCATGATGAAACTCTTAGAAAAATAAGAAGAGTAGAACTTCCTCAACTTGATTAATAGTATCTACAAATACTGTACGGCTTAATTATAAAAGACTGAATGTTTCACCCCTGAGATCAGGAGCAAGTTGAGAATGTCCCCTCTCATGGATCTTATTAAACATAGTACTATAAGTTCTAGACAGTTTAATAAGGCAAGAAAAGGAAATACAAAGCATAGAAATCTTAAAAGAAGGAATAAAACTGTCCCAAATTGTAGATAAGATATTTGTCTATACAAAAAGTTCTAAGGATTCCACACCAAAAAAAAAAAAAAATCCTCTAGAACTAATAAGTGAGATTATCAAGGTCTTATGATATAAGATAAAAAGACAAAGGAAATTGTATTTCTATGTACTAGCAATATACAGGTGAGCTCCAAAATAAAAATACAATATCATTTATAATCTATAAAAAACATATATAAATTTAACCATATATGTTTAGAATTTGTATACTGAAAACTACACAAAACTGAGGAATGACATCAAAGAAGATGAAAATAAATATAAAAACTGTGTCCAACTGATTTTTTACGAAACTGTAAAAGCAATTTAAGAGGGGAAGGATATCTTTTTATAACAAATGGTGCTGGAGCAAGTGAACATCCCTAGGTTTAAAAAAATGAACCTAAGCTTCACATCATATACAAACATTAGTTTAAAATGGTTTATAAACTTTGGTGCGCCTGGGTGGCCCAGTCAATTAAGCATCTGACTTTGGCTCAGGTCATGATCTCAGGGTCCTGGGATTGAGCCCCATGTCAGGCTCCTTGCTCAGCCCCTCCCCCTCCCACCCATACTCTCTCTCTCTGTGTCTCCCCCCAAAAATGAATAAAATCTTTTTTTAAAAAGTGGATCATGTGAATGGATAAAGAAGATGTGGTACATATATACAATGGAATACTATGCCTCCATCAGAAAGGATGAATATCCAACTTTTGTAGCAACATGGACTGGACTGGAAGAGATTATGCTGAGTGAAATAAACCAAGAAGAGAAAGTCAAGTATTACATGGTTTCACTTACTTGCGGTGCATGAGGGGTAACCTGGAGGACAGTCAGTGAAGGAAAGTAAAGGGGAACTAGGGTAATCCAGGGAAAGAAACGAAACAACAGAGACTTTGGACACAGAAAAAACTGAGGGACTTGGAGGGAGGGGGATGGGGGGATGGGAGATCCTGGTGGTGGGTACTGGGGACACTTAAAGCGTGGAGCACTGGTTGTGGGGAATGGGGAATGAATCTTGGAACACTGGGAAAAAAAATTTAAGTAACAATTAGAAAAAAAGGAAAAAAAAGAGCATTCAAAAAAAAAGTGGATCATGAATTTAAATGTAAAAGTATAAAACTCTTAGAAGAAAACATAGAAAGTCTTCAGGATCTAGGATTTTTAGATTTGCCAGCAGTAACACGATCTAAAAGGAAAAATAACTGTACTTCTTAAAAAAAATTTTTTTTAAAGATTTTACTTATTTATTTGACAGAAACACTGCTAGAGAGGGAACACAAGCAGGGGGAGTGAGAAAGGGAGAAGATGGCTTCCCACCAAGCAGGGAACCCGATGCAGGGCTCGATCCTAGGACTCTGGGATCATGACCTGAGCTGAAGGCAGACACTTAACGACTGAGCCACCCAGGCACCCCTGGACTTCATCAAAATTAAAAAAAACTTTTCTCCAGGAAAGGCCTGTTAACACAAGCTACAGAGAGATAGAAAATATTTGTAAACCACGTATTTGATATATCTAGTGTCTGGACTATGTAATGAATTCCTAAAACTCAACAGAAAAAAAATCAAACAGCCAACTAGAAAATAGGCAAAAGACTTGAGGCATTTCACCAGAGATCATATACAGATGGCAAATAAGCACATGAAAAGATGTTCAACATCATTAACCATTAGGTAAATGTAAATTAATACCATAATGAGATATCACTATGAAGCTATTAGAATGGCTAAAATTAATCTAGTGACAACATCAAATGTTGATGACAATGTTGGAGAATCTGGATCAGTCATACATTGCTGGTGGCAATGTAAGTGATACAGTCAATTAAAAACAATCTGACACTTTCTTAATAACCAAACATGTAACTGTCACTCAACAGAGCATTTATCCCAGAGGAATGAAGTTTATGTTCACATAAAAACCTAATATGAATGTTTATAGCAGCTTTTTCTGGTTAATAGTCCCCACCTGAACACAACCTTGATATCCTTCTATCAGTGAATGGTTAAAGAAACTGTGATACATACATCCATACGAGGTATACTACTTAGTAATAAATAGAAGCAAACTGTTGATAACCTGGATGAATCTCCAGAGAATTATGAATGGAAAAAAGTGCAGTCTCCAAAGTTTACCTATCCTATGATTCCATTTATATAACATTCTTAGAATGACAAAATTATAGAAATGGAGACTAGATTAGTTGTTGCCAGAAGTTTAGGAGGGACTAGGGGTGCTAATAAAGTGGTTGTGTCTGTAAAAGGGTAACATGACTGATTATTGTGGTGATGGAAAGATCCTGTATCTTGACTTTATCAATGTGAGTATCCTGGTTGTGATTTTGTATTATAGTTTTGCAAGATATTGCCACTGGAGAAATTGGGTAAACTGTATATGGATCACTCCATGTGATTTCTTACAGCTGCATATGATCTAATTGTCTCAAAATAAAAGTTTAATTTTGAAAAGGTTGGAGGGATTCAGATAGTTTGGGCTGGGACCTGTTGTGTCATGGAGAGTTTGTGAGGTACTCCCACTCTTGCAAATGGTCGGTTAGGGACAAAAATTACTGGGAAGTAGGAGCTGGGAGAAATGGGATCCCGGTTAGGGACCTACGGAGAAAAACAACTGATTTTACTACCATTGAGAATTGTTCTTTTGGTGTTGTTGTTGAGGGAAGGAGGAAGGGGGAGAGAGAGAGGACCTCAAGCAGGCTCCATGCCCAGCTCAGAACTCTACATAGGGCTTGATCCCACAACACTGATATCATGACCTGAGCTGAATTCAAGAGCCAGATGCCTAACCGACTGAGCCACCCAGGCTCCCCAAGGAATATTCTTTTTGATTGCTGTTTTCCGGCTGCGGCTTGGGAACACCTAGTACTCAAAGTTTGAGTAAATAGAATTTAGTAGAACTTATTTTTTAACTTAATATATTTTTACTTAATATTTTTCATCTGAATATTGTTGACATACAATTTTACATTGGTATCAGATGTGCAACATACTGATTCATCACAAGTGTAGCTGCTGTCACCATGCTATTACAATATCATTGACTATATTCCCTCTGCTGTACCTTTATGTCCCATGACTTACTCATTTCATAACAGGAAGCTTGTATCTCCCACTCCCCTTCACACATTTTGTCCACCATCTTCCCACCTCACAATCATCAGTTTGTTCTGTATTTATAGATCTAAATCTGCTTTTTGTTTGCTTTTTCTTTTGTTTGTTCTTTAGGTTCTCCATATGAGTGAAGTCATTTGGTACTTGTCTTTCTCAGTGTGACTTATTTCACTTAGCATAATACCCTCTAGGTCCATCTGTGTTTTTGCAAATGGCATGATTTCATTCTTGTTTATATACACACACACCTATATATTCATGCCATTATATACAATATATATGGTGTATATATACATATATATATATGAGGTGTCTATCTATATATGATACATATATATCATTTATATATACCTTCCATATTTTGATTATTGTAAATAATGTTGTAGTTGGGGCACCTGGGTAGTTCAGTTGGTTAAGTGGCTGCCTTCAGCTCAGGTCATCATCTCAGGGTCCTGGGATGGAACCCCACATTGGGCTCCCTGCTTAATGGGAAGTCTGCTTCTCCCTCCCCTCCCCCCGCTCGTGTGCTCTCTCCCTCTCTCTTGTTCTCTCAAAAATATAACTAAAATCTTTAAAATAAAAAAAAAATAATGCTCTGTAAACATAGGGGTGAATATATCTTCTTGAATTAGTATTTTCATTTTCTTGGGTAAATATCCATAGTGGAGTTATTGAATCAAATGGTATTTTAATTTTTAATTTTTTTTTTTTAGGAACCTCCATACTGTTTTCTATAGGGGCTGCACCAGTTTGCATTCCCACCAGCAGTGCACAAGGGTACCTGTTTCTGCACATCCTTGCCAAAACTTATTTCTTCTGTTTTTAATTTTAGCCATTCTGACATGTGTGAAGTGATACCTCATTGTGGCTTTGATTTGCATTTCCCTGATGATTAGTGATATTGAGCGTCTCTTAATGTGTCTGTTGGCCTTTTTATGTCTCCTTTGGGTAAATATACTTTCATATCCTCTGCCCATGTTTTAATTGGATTATTTGATTTTTTTAATGCTGAATTATATAAGTTCTTTATATATTTTGGATATTAACCCCCTACTGGATATATCATTGACAAATATCCTCTTCCATTAAGCAAGATGCTTTTTTTTTGATGATTTCCTTAGCTATTCAATCCCTTTTTATTTATTTATGGACATTGCTGCTATAAACTTTGGAGTGCATGTGCCACTTTAGATCACTATGTTTGTATCCTTTGGATAAATACCTAGCAGTACAATTGCTGGGTCTAAGGTAGTTTTATTTTTAACTTTTTTAGGGACCTCCATACTGTTTTCCAGAGTGGCTACACCAGTTTGCATATATACCAACAGTGTAAAATTCCCTTTTATCCGCATCCTTGCCAACATGTTGTTTCATGAGTTTTTATTTTTATTCATTATGACTGTTGTGTGGTGGCATCTCATTGTGGTTTTAGTTTGTATTTCCCTGATGCTGAGTGATGTTGAGCATTTTGTCATGTGTCTGTTAGCCATTTGTATGTCTTCTTTGAAAAATTGTCTATTTGTGTCTTCTTCCCATTTCTTGGCTAGATTTTACGTTGCTTTTGCATGTTGAGTTTGATAAGTTTCTTATTTTGGAAGAAATGGATAAATTTTGGAAGAAATGATTTGGAAGAAATGGATAAATTCCTAGAAAAAAATAAACTACCAAAATGGAAACAGGAAGAAATAGAAAATCTGAACAGATCCATAACCAGCAAAGAAATTGAATCAGTAATCAAAAATCTCCCACCAAACAAGACTATGGTGCTGGATAGCTTCCCAGGGGAATTCTACCAAACATTTTAAAGAATTTAATACCTATTTTTCTGAAACTGTTCCACAAAATAGAGATGGAAGGAAAACTTCCAAACTCATTATATGAGGTCAGCATACCTTTGATCCCCAAAGCATACAAAGACCCCACTAAAAAAGAGAACTACAGACCATGTCCCTAATGAACATGGGTATGAAAATTTTCACCAAGTTACTAGTTAATAGGATCCCACAGTAAAAGGATTATTCACCATGATCAAGTGGGATTTATTCCTGAACTGCATGGTGGTTCAGCATCTGCAAATCAATCAATGTGATACATCACATTAATAAAAGAAAGGACAAGAATCATATGATCTCTCAATAGACGTAAAAAAAAAACATTTGCGAAAATACAGCATCTTTTCTGGATAAAAACTCTCTGCCATGTAGGAGTAGAGGAAACATAACTCAATTTCATAAAATCCATATATAAAAGACCTATAGAAAATATCAGGGAATAACTGGGAATGAAAAGCTTTTCCCCTAAGGTCAAGAACGGGACAAGATGTCTACTTTCACCACTGTTGTTCAACATAGTACTGGAAATACTAGCCTCAGCAATCAGACAACAAAAAGAAATAAAAGTCATACAATTTGTTAAAGAAGAAGTCAAACTTTTACTCTTCACAGATAACGTGATACTCTTTATAGAAAACCTGAAAGACTCCAGCAAAAAAAAATTGCTAGAACTGGTACATAAATTCAGCAAAGTCACAGAATATAAAATCAATGCACAGAAGAGTTTCATTTCTATACAGTAACAATGAAGCAGCAGAAAGAGAAATCATGGACTCAATCCTATTTATATTTGCACCCAAAATGGCAAGATACGTAGGAATGAACCTAGCCAAATAGGTAAAAGATATGTACTCTGAGAACTATAGAACACTTATGAAAGAAATTGAGGAAGACACAAAGAAATGGAAACATATTCCATGCTCATGGATTGGAAGAAAAATATTGTTAAAATGTCTATGCTAACCAAAGTAGTCTACACATTCAATCTCTATCAAAATACCACCAGCATTTTTCAGAGAACTGGATCAAACAATCCTAAAACTTGGATGGAACCAGAAAAGACCTTGAATAACCAAAGTAATGTTGCAAAAGAAAAGAAAAGCTGACTTCAAACTGTAAATTTCTCTTTCTGTGACTTTGTAGTTGGTATATACAAAACTACTTATTTGTGGGTATTAATTTTATGCCCTGCAACTTTACTGAATTCATTTATTACTTCTAGTAGTTTTGGTAGAGTCTTCAGGGTTTTCTATATATAGTGTCTTGTTACTTGCAAATAATGACAGTTTAATTTCTTCCTTACCAATATGGATGCCTATTTCTTTTTCTTGTTGAATTGCTATGGAGAGTAGTTCTAGTACTTTGTTGACTAGAAGTGATGAGATGTTCTTGGAAACTTTCGGTTTTTCATTATTGAATATGATGTTAGCTGTGTGTTTTTTATATACAGCCTTTTTTTTTTTTTTACAAGACTCCAAACCCAGCGTGGAGCCCAACACAGGGCTTGAATTCATGACCCTGAGATCAAGATCTGAGCTGAGATCAAGAGTTGGATACTTAGTTGACTAAGCCACTCGGACACCCCATAATATATGGCTTTTAATTTATTGAGGTATGTTCTCTTTAATCCCATTTTTTAAAGATTTTATTTATTTGACAGAGAGAAACACAGCCAGAGAGGGAACACAAGCAGGGGGAGTGACAGAGGGAGAAGCAGGCTTCCCGCTAAGCATGGATCCTGATGTGGGGCTCGATCCTGGGTCTCCGGGATCATGACCTGAGCCGAAGGCAGTTGCTCAACCAACTGAGCCACCCAGGCACCCCTTAAAAGATTTTTTATTATTAATGGATGTTGAATTTTTGTCAAGTGCTCCTGCATTTATGGAGATGAGCATGTGATTTTAACCTCTTGTTTTGTGGATGTGGTCTATTACCTTGATTTGTGAATATTGAACCATCCTTGCATCCCCAGAATAAATCTCGATTGTGGTGAATGATCCCTTTATTGTGCTTTTGGACTCAGTTTGATAATATCTTTTTGGGGATTTTTATATCTATGTTCATCAGGAATATTGATCTGTAGTTTTATTTTTGTGGTGTCTTTGTCTAGTTTTAATTCAGAGTAACACTAGCCTCGTGGAATGTATTTGGAAACTTTCCTTTCTTTTCTAGTTTTTTGGAATAGTTTAAGGAGATTAGGTATTAATGCTTGTTTAAATGTTTGGTAGAATTCACCTGTGAATCCATCTAGGCCCAGATTTTTATTTTCTGGTAGTTTTTGGTAACCAATTCAATTTTTTTACTAGTAATTGGTCTGTTCAGTTGTATTTTTTTTCTCATTCAGTTTTGGAAGATGTATGTTTCTAAGAATTTGTTTATTCCATCCAAAACCAAGAAAATACACATTCTTTTCAAGTGTACATGGAACATTCTGCAGAATAGATCATGTGTTAGACCACAAAACAATTCTTTATAAATTTAAGAAGATTAAAATCATGCCATGCATCTTTTCTGATCACAAAGAAATAAAAGTATGAAACTAGAAATCAAATCCAAGACAAAAATAGAAAAAAACACAAGCACATGAGGTTAAATAACATGCTACTAAACAATCAATGGGTCAATGAAGAAATCAAAGAAGAAATTTAAAAATACATGAAGACAAATGAAAATGAAAACACAATGGTACAAAATCTTTGGGACACAGTCAAAGCAATTCTAAGAGGAAATATATAGTGATATAGGCCTACCTCAAGAAATAAGAAAAAACTCTAATATGAAATTTAACCTTGCACCTGAAGAAACCAGAAAAAGAACAAAACCCAGTGTGAGCAGGAGGAAGGAAATAATAAAGATCTGAGCAGAAATATATGACATACACAATTTTTAAAAAAATAGAAAATACCAATCAAACCAAAATCCTGTTCTTTGAAAAAGATAAACAAAACTGATAAACTCTTAGCCAGACTCATCAAGAAAAGAGAAATTACTCAAATAAAATAAGAAACAAAAGAGAAATAACAACTGATACCAAGGAAACACAAAGAATTATAAGTTAATGCTGTGAAAAATGCTATGTTAAAAATTAGAAAACCTAGAATGTAACAATTTTAGATGAGTGTTTAGTCTGTTGCTGTATTTACTTCCATTATCATGCTCTTAAGCAACTGCTAAATATGTAATTGTTTAGGGTATGTTCAACTTTACTAAATGTGTGGTGGGGGAGATTGTGCTTGTTGAAGAGGGAAGATGAATTCAGATGTTACATCTTATATAAAATTGAAAGGAAGGAAGAAAATTTTAGAAATAAAGGATTGACCTTACATCTTTACTAGATAATTCAGAGACAATTAGCCATTATTATTTCATTAGTTATTTAAGGAACTGACAAATTTGTTCTATGTCCTTTAATATTCTTTAATATTTGTTTCCAGTGATGAGCTAATCATCCCTGTTTCCTTCTTCATCTATCTAATTTCCTCCTGCATGTAGAATGTGTAGCATTATTCAGTTTCAAGCAGCAGAAATGAGTAAACATCTCCCTTGCTTTTCAATTTTTTTAAAGAAAACTTTTTTTTATTCCTACTTTCAACCTTAATAGTGCAAAAGGGGAATATTTTTTTTATTGTAGTTTGTGGTCTCTGTGCTAGAGGTCTGTACTGTAGGCTCAGTTCCTTTGCTGTGTTATTCTGAAATGAGTGTGGCAAAATTTCAGATCTGGAGTTCAAAAATGCTTTCTGCAATGATGATCAGGTATGGTCATCATTCCTCACTCCACCTGGGTTGTGATCCAAACAGAACACCTGGTCTAGGAAAGGTATGAAGCAGCCCAGAGAGCTCCCCAAAGAAGATTTTGAAGACTTGCTATCTACAGAGAACACAGATGTTTTTCAGCAGGAAAAGAATGATTCTAGAAAGGTGTAGCATACAAAATTTGAATCATCAAACATAAGTCCTTAAGGTATGATGGTGTTAGTATATATAGAGGCTGTTTGATTTCCATTGTTCAAAAATGTACCCATCACTGGTAAAGGTACATACTGAGAATTTCTGAATAGAGATGAGATGCTGAAAAAAAATTGCAACAAAATTGGTAGTCATTTATGCTCAACTTTTTAATCTGAAAAGAATACAGATAATCAAGGGACTTTGTGAAATGTGGCAAAATGGCTATGAGTATAATAAAAGAAAACAAATGGGACAATGAAGGTAGGGATAGAGATTTCTGAGGACCTAGAAAATAAGGCTGCAAGAAACTCTTTATGGAAAATGGCACTGGAAAATCAGCCACATTCATTTGTTCATTTGTTTGTTCATCTATTTATTTATTCTTCCAGCCAACAACAACAACAAAAGTGTTTTTTGAATCCCTATTATATACCAGGCAAGGAAACCAATGTATCTCTAGCATATCAGCTTATTCATTTTGTCTCTTTCTGAACCTAGTTTCACTTTCTCATGGGGTGTATATGTTTTTGTCTGCTTCTTTCCATACTTCTTTTTAAGTTCTTGGACTTGTATTTCTCTCTTTGACATGAAGTTTCAGCCTGGCTCCCACCATTAAATGATCACTAGCCTTTTGGTCTTTGTTCTCTTTCTGAGAGAGAAAATCTGATGGACTCACTTCATTCTTTGGAGCTGGCTACCTTATTGGATTTTTGTAGGCTTATGCATTGGCTGCTTAGTCCCTCTTTCTACCAGGTAGCCTCATCAAAATAGCTGTTGTCAAGGGGGATGAGGATATTATTCACCTGGTATTAAATAGGAAGGTTGATATCTCATTGTGGTTTTGATTTGCCAGAGTGAAGTTGGGTGGAGGGATGGGTAAAATAGGTGGAGATTAAGATTACTTATCTTGGGTGCCTGGGTGGCTCAGTGGGTTAAAGCCTCTGCCTTTGACTCAGGTCATGATCTCTGGGCCCTGGGATCCAGGCCATCATTGGGCTCTCTGCTCAGCACGGAGCCTGCTTCTTCCTCTCTCTCTTCCTGCCTCTCTGCATACTTGTGATCTCTCTCTCTCTCTGTCAAATAAATAAATAAAATCTTTAAAAAAAAGAGTACACTTATCTTGATGAGCACTGAGTAGTATATAGAATTGTTGAATCATGTGATTGTACACCTGAAATTAATATAACACTGTATATTAACTATACTGGAATTAAAATAAAAAATAAAAATAATAAGTAAGAGGTTTGAGCCTTAAATGCTATGAATGAGACAGGAAACATGGATTAGCACCCAATACAATGTTATCAGAAAATTAGGTAGTAAATTTGTCTATATTGAGGGAAAACTCCCTCAATCTTTCCCTCCAAGTGATATTTTTCTACCTTATTCATGATTTCCAATTCATACAAGATTTTACTTCTAAAATATTTTCAACAATGTTCCTCAAATCGCTGTACAGTTACTTCTCTAGATCATGTTCTCTTAAATGCTCTTTCTTAATAGCTCTCTTGGGTTACAGAAATGGCTTGGGTTTTCTGTCTCCAGTTTTGTCTCCCTTCAAATTTATTCTTCCCCATATAGCCTCAGTGATCTACATAAAATACAGATCCTACTATGTAATTTTCTTACTTGAAACCCCTCCCATAACAATTAAGAACAGGTTCCTTAGGATTACAGGCATGACCTCTAGTCTTCCCATCATACTTAACATTACAAATAATAAGCTGTTTGTAATTTGTTAACACATCTTGTTGTTTCTGATTTTCATGCCTTTATTTATGCTGTTTCCTTTGCCTGCAATGCACATTACCTTCTTTTAAAAAGCCATTAGAGAGAGAGAAAAATAATATTTTATATTTATTCCATATTTACTACTTCTGATTCTCTTTATTCCTTCTTGAAGATCCATCTGGTGTCATTTCACTTGTGTGTGAAGAACTTCTATATTATTTTTGGTAGTTCAGGCCTCCTGATGATAAAATTGCCCAGATCTCCTCATGACAAGTTCGCATGGTTTTCTTTTATGCGAAATGTCTGTCTTTCACCTCATTATTGACATATATTTTTACTGGGTAAAGGAATCTGAGTTAATGGTTTTTCCTTTCAGCACTTTAAAGTTGTTGTTCCAGGGACATACAGGGAAGATGGTAAAATATAAAAATCCTAAGCTCACCTCATCCCAAGGATACAACTAGATAACACCCACATCAGTGTAAATAACTCAGAAAATGAGTAGAAGACTGGTGGAACAGGCTCTCCACAGCTGACTGTAGAGAATAGGCCATGTTGAAGAGGGTAGGAAGGGCATAGATGTGTTGGGTTGCTAAATGGACCCATAGGACTATCCATGGGAGAAAGGGATGTGGTAGATGCAGAGGAACAGACCAGACTCTGAATGCAAATCACCTCAGGCATGAGGAACCCCCATGAAAACCAGAGGAGCATAATTTCATCAATTCTTATCATCAGTGAGGCTTAACACCTAGAACCTTAAAAATCAGTGGACTCTGCTCTAGGAGAGGCTGGAAGGCAAGAGAGTATCTGCCCTCAAAGAGACAGCCCGACAAACATCCCAGGGAGGTAGAGCATAGAAGAAGCAGTTTGAAAAATTCCAGGAGTATACGAGAGTTTGTTTACTAATCTCAGAGCACATTCTGAAGGGATAAGGATCCCTAGGAAACTTCTCCAAGAGCAAGAGGGCTGGTGTTCATCCTTCTCCTCCCCTCAGCCTAGATACATGGATACCAATGAGAGCCAGTGCAGCACAACACTCTCCACCTCTTTTCAGTCATGTCCCCCCCCCCTCCATGAACAGGGGATATTGCACTGCATGCTTCTGTGGATCTGCTTCTTGTGACCCAGACCACTTGGGGCTCCTGCCAATCCCCTCCTTTAGTGGACCTGCATGGGCCCTTCTGGCACCCAGTGCCTCACCAGCATGTCCTCCTATGGACACACCCCCACCAGCCCTGTGGCAAGTTTTCAAAGCAGTCCAGGTCCCCTCCCACCACCAACCTGTAAAAACCTTGCTAACTACAAATGCCCCACACCTACATTCTCCTACAGACTTGCCTTGTCCAATAAGCCCTTGTTCAGAGCCCATCAAAAGAAGTGCCAAAAGTCTGGCATTGTGCAAGCAGCCCCACCAGGAACCAGCAACACTCCAAAATCACTCCTGCCTTGGAGACAGAGATTAACACACACACCAGTCTGCAGCACCAGTAGTGAGCTGGAAGACATCTGGTCTGACTCCAGTCCTTGCCCACCAATAAAATTTCCCAGAGGACAGCACAGGGAAAGAGGCCTGCCATTTGGGGATACTGCATTTCAGGTAAATGCCTGGTATGACTCACCTCAAACCCAAGGCAACCCTAGACTGGCCCAGTAACAACACAGGGATCAAACCCTACCCATAGTAGACAAAGAGAATCATTGCAGATGACTGGACTGAAGGCAGAAACAGCTCTACAACAATAGAAGTTTGCACACAATGCATATAGGAGACATACCTGAAGTGCCAGGTTCTGGTGAAAAGGGCATATTGCACTATACATTCTATAGGATCTTTTCTTCATACTACTACTACTTCTTACTACCACTATGGTCAAGAGTGAGAGACATACATAGCTGACTTTCCAAACACATATAAGCAGACACAGAGAGACAAAATGAGGAGACAGAGGAATATGTCCCAAATAAAAGAACAGGAAAAAAAATCACAGCAAGAGAGCTAAATGAAACGGAGATAAATAATATAACTGAAAAAGAATTTAAAGTAATGGTCTTAAAGGTACTCACTGGACTTGAGAAAAGTGGAATACTTCCATGAGACCCATAACAAAAAGATGGAAAACAAAAAAGAAGCAATCAGAGATGGAAGAACTCAATAACTGAAGTTAAAAGTACACTAAGGATAAATAGTAGATTAGAGGAAATGGAAGAATGGATTAGTGACCTACAGGACAGACTAATGGAAAATAATCAAGCTGAGAAGGAGAGAGAAGAAAAATAGTAAAAAATGGAAATAGACTTAGTGAACTTGTCAATACTAGTAAATATAATAGTCTATATTATAGGGATCTATATTATAGGGATCCAAGAAGGAGAGGAGAGAGAAAGGGGGCAGAAAGTATATTTGAAGAAATAATAGCTGAAAATCTTCCCAAATCTGGAGAAGGAAACAGAAACCCAGATCAAGGAGGCCCAGAGAGCTCTGAAAAAAATCAGCCCAGGAGTTCTACACCAATACACATAGTAATTAAAATGGAAAAAAGTAGTAATAAAGAGAGAATTTGAAGAACAGAAATAGTAGAGAAAACAAATACAAGGGAAATCCCTAAAGGCAATCAGTTGATTTTTCAGCAGAATCTTTGAAGGCCAGAGGGAGTAGTATGATATATTCAAAGTGATGAAAGGAAAAAATGTGCAACCAACACTAAATCCAGCAAAGCTATCATTCAGAATAGAAGAAGAAATAGTTTCCCAGACAAAGAGAAGTTAAAGGAATTCATGACCACTAAAGCAAGCGTTACAGGAAATGTTAAAGAGGACTCTAAGTTGCAAGATAAGATCATAAGTAGGAGTAAGAAAACTAAGAAGCGGGGTGCCTGGGTGGCTCAGTTGGTTGGGCGACTGCCTTCGGCTCAGGTCATGATCCTGGAGACCCAGGATTGAATCCCACATCGGGCTCCCTGTTCGGCGGAAAGCCTGCTTCTCCCACACCCCCTGCTTGTGTTCCCCCTCTGGCTGTGTTTCTCTCTGTCAAATAAATAAAATCTTAAAAAAAAAAAAAAGGAAAAGAAAACTAAGAAGCACAAAAGCAGAAAAAGTAAGTATATTTATAAAAGTCAATCGGGGGTTGGGCACCTGGGTGTCTCAGGTTAGGCAGCTGCCTTTGGCTCAGTTCATGATCCCAGGGTCCTGGAATTGACCCCTGTATTGGGCTCCCAGCTCAGCAGGGAACCTGCTTTTCCTCTCCCTCTGCTTGCTGCTCTGTCTGCTTGTGCTTTCTCTGTATCTTTCTGTCAAATAAATAAATAAAATCTTTAAAAAAAGACCAATCGAGGGATTCACAAAATAAAAGAATGTGAAGCACGACACCATATACCTAAAACATGGAAAAGAGAGAAATAAAGAATCAGTTCAAATTTCAACAACCACCAACTAAATTATAGACCGCTGTATGCAGAAGATATTATATACAAACGTAATGGTAACCACAAATCAAAAACTGGTAACATATATCCCAAAAATAAAAAGAAAGGAATGCAGGTATATCATTAAAGAAAGCTAGCAAACCATAAGAGAAAAGAGCAGGAGAAGAAAGGAATAGGGAATAACTACAAAAGCCATAACAAAACAAAAGAAAAAAGATAATAAGTACATAAATAATTACTTTGAATTTAAATGGACTAAAGTTTCCATCCAAAGACAGAGGGTGATAGAAGATAAGAAAGAAGATTCCATCTATATGCTGCCTAGAGACTCACTTTGGACCTAAAGATACCTGCAGATGGAAAATGAAGGGATGGAAAAATATTTATCATGCAATTGGAAATGAAAAGAAAGCCAGGGTAGCAAGATTTGTATCCAACAAAACAGACTTTAAAACAAAGACTTTAAAAGGAGGCAGAGAAGGGTACTATATAATCATGAAGGAGATGACCTAACAAGAAGATATAACAATTATAAATACTTAATGCACCCAATGGGGGAGCACCTTTATACATAAAGCAGCTTTTAACAAAAAAAGGAAGTAATTGATAGTAACACAGTAAGAGTAGAGGGCTTTTACACCCCCACTTAGATTAATGGATAGATGATCCAAACTGAAAATCAACAAGGAAATAATGGCTTTGAATGACACATTGGATCAGATGGATCTAACAGGTATATTCAGAACATTCCATCCTAAATCACCAGAATACACATTCTTTTCAAGAACACATGGAACATTCTCTAGAATAGATTACATATTAGGCTACAAAAAAATCTTAATAAATTCAAAAATATTGAAGTCATCTTTTCCAACCACAATGCTATAAACTAGAAATCAACTACAAGAAAAAATTTGAAAAGAACACAAAGACATGGAAATTAAAAACAACATGCTACTAAATAAGGAATGGGTCAAACAAGAAATCAAAGAGGAAATAAAAAATACACAGAGACAAATGAAAGTGAAAACACAATGATCCAAAATCTTTGGGATGCCTCAAAAGTGGTTCTAAGAGGGAAGATTATAGCAATACAGGAATACCTCAAGAATCAAGAAAAATATCAAATATATAAACTAATCTTACACTTACAGGAGCTAGAAAACAAACAAAATCTAAAATCAACAGAAGGAAGAAAATAATAAAAATTAGAGCAGAAATAACAAAATAGAAAATAAAAACCAATGACTTAGTTCAGTAAAACTAGGAGATGGTTTTTTGAAAAGATCAACAAAATCCATAAACCTTTAGTCAGACTCGACAAAGGAAAGGGAGAGGGGACTAAAATAAAATCAGGAAAGGAAGAACTGAAATAACAGACACCACTGAAATACAGAGGATTATAAAAGATCATTGTGGAAAATTATATGCCAACAAGCTGGACAATGTAGAAGAAATGGATAAATTTCAAAAAACATATAACCTCCCAAAGCTGAATCAGGAAGAAATAGAAAATTTGAGCAGACCGATTTCCAGCAAAGAAATTTAATCAGAAAACACACACACACACACACACACACACACGAATAGTAACAAAAACTCCCAACAAACAGAAGTCCAGAACCAAAAGGCTTCACAGGTGAATTCTTCCAAACATTTAAAGAAGAGTTAATATCTGGTCTTTTCAAACTATTCTGAAAAATAATGAAAGAGTAAAGAAAGTTTCCAATTTCATTCTATGAGGCCAGCATTACTCTGATAACAAATCCAGATAAACACATTACAGAAAAGGGAACTATATGCCAGTATCTCTGGTGAACATACAAAAATCCTCAACAAAATATTAACAAACTGAATCCAACAATATGTTTAAAAAAACCATTCACTATAATCAAGCGAGATTTATTCTGGGGAATCAAGAGTGGTTCAATATTTGCAACTCAATCAGTGTGATACATCACATCAATAAGAGAAAGGATAAAAACCACACAGTCCTTCAGTAGATGCATAAAAGGCATTTGACAAAGTACAACATCCATTCAAGATAAAAACCCTCAACAGAGTAGGTTTAGAGGGAACGTGCCTCAATATAATAAAGGCCTTATATGAAAAACACACAGCAAGCATCATGCTCAGTGATAAAAAAAGATTTTCCCCTAAGGTCAGGAACAAGACAAGATGTCTACTCTCATCCCTTTTATTTAACTGGAAATTGTAGCCACAGCAATCACACAAGAAAAAGAAATAAAATGAATCCCAAGTTGGTAAGGAGGAAATAAAACTTGCAGTATTTGCAGATGACAAGATATTATAGGTAGAAAACCCTAAACACTCCACCAAAACACTACTGGAACTGATAAATGAATTTGATAATGTTGCAGTATACAAGTGAATATGTAGAAATCTGTTGCATTTCTATACAGTAATTTTAAAGTAGCAGAAACAGACATGAAGAAAACAGTCCCATTTACAATTGTGCCAAAAATAATAAGGTACCCACGAATAAACCAGAGAGGTGAAGGCACTGTACTCTGAAAACTATAAAATATTGATGAAAGAAAATATGACACAAACAAGTGGAAAAATATTCCATGTTCATGGATTGGAAAGATAAATATTGCTAAAATTTTCATAGTACCCAAAGATATCAATGGATTTAGTGTAATCTTCATCAATATAGCAACAGCATTTTTCACGGAATTAGAACATATAATCCTAAAATTTGTATGGAATCAAAAAGACCACAAATAGCCAAAGCAATCTTAAAAATGAGAACTGGAGGTATCACAATCCCAGATTGCAACATATCCTACAAAGCTGTAATAAATCAAAACAGTATGGTATTCCCACAAAGTTGGACATACAAATCAATGGAACAGAATAGAGAGCCCAGACATAACCCCCAATTATATGGTCAATTAATCTTCAACAAAGGAAGAAAGAATATGCAATGGGAAAATGGCAGTGTCTTGAACAAATGGTGCTGGGAAAACTGAACAGCTAAATGCAAAATGAAACTGGACCACGTTCTCACCCTATACACAAAAATAAACTCAGAGTGGATTAAGGATGTAAATATGAGACCTGAAACCATGGAAATACTAGAAGAGAGCACAGGCAATAATTTCTCTGACATTGGCCATAGCAACATCGTCCTAAATATATCTCTTGAAGTAAGGAAAATAATAATAAAAATAAATTATTGGGACTTCCTCAAAAGTCTTTAATTCATTTTGAGTTAATTTTTGTGAGTGGTTTAAGATATGGGTCCAGTTTCTTTCTTTTATATATGAATATCTAATTACTCTAGCACAATTTATTGAAAAAACTACCTTTTCTACATTGACTATTCTTGGCTCCATTGTCAACTATTTGTTGACTGTATATGCTTGGGTTTATCACTGGTCTCTTGAGTCTGGTCTATTTTTATGCCTGTATCATATTGTTTCAATAACAATAGCTTTATACTATAGTTATAAAATTTGAAATCAGGAAATATGATGCCTCCTACTTCTTCTTCCTCAAGATTTATTTGGTTATTCAGGGTCTTTTCATGGTTTCATACACATATTAGAAGTGTTTTTCCCATGTCTGTAAAAAAAATGCCATGGGAATCTTGGTAGAGATTACATTTAATTCATAGATTTTGATAGTATTTACATTTTAACAATATTACTTCTAATACTTGAACACGCAATTTTTTTCATTTATTTGTGTCTTCTTTGATTTCCTCCATCCATGCCTTATAGTTTGCTGAGTAGAAATCTTTAATCTTTTCAATTAAAATTATTCCTGAGTATTTTATTGTTTTTTGGTGATATCATAGTAAATGGAATCAATTATTTCTTTTCCAGAAAACTCATTGTTAGTATATAGATTTGTTACTGATTTTTTAATGCTAATCTTGTATCCTACTGAATTCACTTTACTTAACTCATTCATTAGATCTAACAGGTTTTTGGTGGAGTCTTCAAGATTTTCTAAATATAAAATCATATCATGTGCAAACAGAGATAATTTTACCTTTCCAATTCTGATGCTTTTATTTCTTTTCTTGCCTTTCATCCTATCTTTCATCCTATCACCAGTGAGTATAATGTTAGCTGTGGGCGAAGTTGTCACATATGGCCTTCATTATATTGAGATATGTTCCTCTGTGCCTGATTTGTTGAGTTTTTATCATGAACAGATGTTGAATTTTGTCAAATGACTTTTCTGTGTCTATTGAGATAATCATAAGATCTTTTGTTCTCTTTATGTGATGTATCACATTGATTGATTTGCATATGTTGAACCATCCTTATATCCGAGGGATAAATTTCTCTTGATCATGTGCTGCTGAATTCAGTTTGCTAGTATTTTATTGAGAAGTTTGGCATCTATATTCATCAGGTATATTGACCTGTAGTTTTCTTTTCTAGTAATGTCTATTTCTGGTTTTGGTATCAGGCCAATGCTGACCTCCTAAAATGAGTTTGGAAGTATTCTTTTTGATTTTTTGAAAGAGTCTGAGAAATATTGGTTTTAGTTTTTTTTTTTTTTAAGTATTTGGTAAATTCACCAGTGAAGCCATCTGGTCCTCAGCTTTTCTTTGTTGGGATATTTTGATTACTGATTTAATATTTTTAATATTAATTGGTCTTTTCATTTTTAAAAATTTCTTCCTTATTCAATGTTGGTAAGTTGTATGTTCCTAAGAATTTTTCCATTTTTTCTAGGTTTTTAAAAAAATATTTTATTTATTTATTTGACAGAGAGAGAGTGAGAGATCACAAATAGGCAGAGAGGCAGGCAGAGAGAGAGAAGGAAGCAGGATCCCTGCTGAGCAGAGAGCCCAATGCGGGCTTGATCCCAGGACCCTGAGATCATGACCTGAGCTGAAGGCAGAGGCTTTAACCCACTGAGCCACCCAGGCGCCCCCTTTTTTTCTAGGTTATCTGGTTTGTTGGTATGCGGTTCTTTATAGAAGCCTCTTATGATCCTTTATATTACTGTGATATCATTTGTAAAGTCTTCTTTTTCATTTATAATTTTATTAATTATAATTAATTTATAAGTATTATAATTATTAATAATTGTAACAGTTGTAATCAATTAATTGTAATTAATTAATTTTTTTCTTGGTTAGTTTACCTAAGGTTTTGTCTATTTTATTTATCTTTTTAAAGAACTAATTCTTAGTTTGGTTTAATGTTTCCTGTTGCTTCTTGGGTTCTCTACTTGATTTATTTCTGGCTTAATCTATATCTATATAATCTCTCCTAACTTTGGACTCAGTTTGTTCTTTTTCTAGTTCCTTAAGGCATAGAATTAGGTTGTTTGGGATTTTCTTTCCTTCTTAATGTAATTGTTTATTGCTATGAAATTCCCTCATAGAACTACTTTTGCTGTGTCCCACAAGTTGTGTTTCATTGACCTTTGTTTCAAGAAACTTTTATTTTGCTCTTGATATTTTTTTTCATGCATTTGTTATTCAAGAGAGTGTTGTTTATGGGGTGGCTCAGTCAGTTAAACATCTGCCTTTGGCTCAGGTCGTGATCCCAGGGTCCTGGGATTGAGCCCCAAGTCAGGCTCCCTGCTCAGCAGGGAGTCTGCTTCTCTTTCTGCCCACACCCACCCTCCCATACTTGTGCTCCCTCTCTGTGTCTCAAATAGATAAATAAAATCTTTTTTTTTAAAAAAAGAGAGTGTTGTTTATTTCCATGTTTTTGGGAATTTTCCAGTTTTCCTCTTGTTCCTGATTTCTAGTTTTATGCCACAGTGGTTAGAGAAGATACTTCGATGACTTCAATCATCTTCAATTTGCTAAAGCTTGTTTTGTGACCTAACAGATGGTCTATCCTAGAGAACATTACATATATGCCTAAGATGAATGTGTATTCTGCTGAACAAACTGTATGTCTCTTAGGTCCATTTGGTCTGTAGTATTTTCTTATTGTTTCTCTGTCTGGATGATCTATCTGTTGTTGAGAGTGGGTTGTTTAAGACCCCAGCTATTACTGTATTACTGTTTATTTCTCTTTTTGTTCTGTTAGTTTTTGCTTTATATATTTAGATGTTCAAATGTTGGTATGTCTTCTTGATGTATTGACCTTTTAATCATTATATAATGACCTTCTTTGTATCTTTATCATTTTAGTTTTAAGTCTATTTTTCTGATATGAGTATACCTACCTCTGCCCTTTGTTTTCTTCTTCTCTTCTTCCTCCTCTCTTCTTCCTCTTTCTTCCCTTTCCTCTCCTTCTCCTTCTCTTCCTCCTCCTCATTCTCTTCCTCCATCTTCCCATTCTCCTTCTCCTTTTTCTTTTTTTGACTACCATTTGTTGTCTTAATCCATCCCTTCACTCTTAGTCTGTATGTGCCTTTTAGGCTACAATGAAACTTTTGTAGGCTGCATGTTTTGAATAGCTTTTTTCTTAATCCATTCAGCTGTTCTGTGTCTTTCAATTGGAGAATTCAATCTGTTTATATTTAAAGTTATTTTTGACAAGTAAAAATTTACTAATGGCATTTTGTTAATTATCTTCTGGTCATTTTATAGATTCATTGTTCCTAGTTTCCTATCCTGCTGTATTTTCATGTGTTTTGATGTCATTCAGTATGGGTATGCTTTGATTTCTTTTTCATGTTCTTTTATATAATTACTATGATTTTTATTGTGGTTACTGTGAGGTTTCCATAAAATGTCTTAAAATGTTAACACTGTATTTTCAACTAATATAAATTTAACTTCAATAGTATTTGTAAACTGTATACATTTACTTCTCCCTCTCACATTTTAGGTTATTGTTGTTACAGTTTACATATTTTTAAAAAGATTTACTTATTTATTTGAGAGATTATGCAAGCAGGAAGAGGGGCAGAGAGAGAGAATCTTCAAGCAGATTCCCACTGAACATGGAGACTGATGCAGGATTTAGTCCCACAATCCATGAGATCATGACCTGAGCCAAAACCAAGAGTTGGATACTTAACTAATTGAGCTACCCAGGTGCTCCACAATTTACATATTTTTTATATTGTGTAAATAACAACAGATTATTTATTTATTTTGGGTGTTTTTACTACATTAATTTAGAGAAATTTTAAACTAGAGTTGTAAATAAATTATACACCACTATTATCATATTGCAGAATATAATTGTAATTATATGTTTATCATTACCAGTGAGAGTTTTGCTACCTTTTTGTGTTGTTATAAGGTTAATTAGCATTCTTTTACTTCCACTCAAAGAACTCCCTTTAGAATTTCTTATATGGCAGGTTTGGTGGTAATGTACACCCTCAGCTTTTGTTTGTTTGGGAAATCCCTCCTTTGTTTCTGAAGGAAAGTTTCTCTAGGTATAGAATTCTTGATTGACAGTAATTTTCTTTGAATATTTTGCATATGTCATCTGATTCTCTCCTGGTCTGAAAAGTTTCTATTGAGAAATATGCCAATAATTTTATGAGGGTTCCCTTGCATGTGACTTCTCTTTCTTCTCTTCCTGCTCTTAATTTTTTTGTCTTTGACTTTTGATATTCTGATTTTAAAGTGTCTTGGAATAGTCCCTTGGGGGTTCAACCTATTTGAGATTTTTTGAGCTTCATGGATTTAGATGTCTCTTTCCCTAGATTTGGTAAGTTTTCAGTCATTATTGCTGAAATATACTTTTTGTCCCTTTCTCTTTATCTTCCCTTTCTGTAATCCCTATAATGTGAATACTGTTTCTTTTCATTGTGTCTCATAATGCTTATAAGGTTTCATTCTTTTTCCTTTCTTTCTTTTCTTTTTTTCCCTTTTTTCTTTTCTTTTCCTTTTTTCTTTCCTTTTTTCTTCCTTTCTCTCATTTTCTTCTCTGGATAGTTTCCAATGTCCGATCCTCTATGTTGCTGATTCTTTTTTGTATGGTCCAGTCTACTTTTGAAACTCTAGTGAGTTCCTCAATTCACTTATTACATGTCTCAAATTTAGAATGTCTGTTTGTTGCTGTTATGTTTGGTGTTTGCAATTTCTTTTTCAAACCACCTATTTGTTTAGGCATTGTTTTTCTTATGTTGTTTAGTTGTTTTTTTTTCTTGTATTCCACTAAACATCCTTTAGAGGATTATTCTGAACTATTTGATTGTTGATATATTTCTATTTCTTTGGGTCTGTTATTGGACCTTTAATAGTTTCCATTGGTGTTTTCATATTTACTTGACTTTTAATGATCCTTGATTCCTTATTTTAGCATCTGTGCATTCAAAAAATGTGGCACCTCTTCCAGATTTTACAGGTTTGCTTTGACAGAAACAGTTCTTCACCAGTCAGCTCAGTTTGGGCTTCTGGGCATGTCTGCTGGTAATATGTTTGTGTAGGTTGTCTAATATGATATAATTTTTATGGTCTAATTTTGGTTGAGGCAACTATTTGAGCTCTGAGGACAGGGATGGGGGCTGTGCCACTGGTGAGAACTTTTAGATAGAAATGCTGTCTTTGTTCCCTGCCTAAGTGGCTCTGCAGCTGTCTAAATAATCTGGTCAGGCTAAGTAGATGATTGGGACTACATATCAAATTAAGTAATAGGTGGGGATATGAATTAGCTTCCCAACCCTGGAATGATATTAAGCCAGGGCCCAGGGCCTGTATAGCTCATTGTTCAGGGCCTAAATCAGGCCAGAGTGTGCACTTTATTTTCTGATCAGGTACCCCAAGCCTTGGTTATGAAGTAATGCCTCTGCCTGTGCATAGCATTTGAACCCTCCATGCCTGGTACTAGCTTTGTCCTAGGAGTAATCAGCTTTTCCTACCCAATTGTTGGTTTAAGTGTTATTGGGCTAGATAGTTTACATGAATTGTCATTAGCCCTTCTGCTTATATGGGGATAGAAAATACTCTGCACAGTGGGACTAGAAAATATTCAGCATCTTGCTTGGATGTCAGTAAAATAGACTCTAAAGCCAGCAAAATGCCTCATCTGAGGATTCAAATCAGGAAGATTTGCACTCCACTGAGTTCCCTAGTCAGAGTATACCCACTGAATTGGTTTTGCAGATTAACAAAGGCACTGATTCGAATCACTACTTGGCTACTACAGGCATGAACTCCGTCTGGCAGGATCAGTGTGCTGACTATTGCAAGCTCCTCCCTTCTTTGTCACAATCAGGTTCCGTTAGGCTAGGCCCCACAAATTCTCTTGCAATCCACATGGAGTGGGATCAGAGTAGGGGCTCCTACAATGTTGGGTACACTGTTTATCTTTCCTGGGTTCTCTTTTCTTCCCACTGGAGGAACCAGAGGCTCAGAGGAGACCTCTCCACATGGTGCTGCACTGGCCTGAGGGAGGGGCATGTGGTCAATGTGTAGGTATTTCTCTTATTCTTCTAATGCAGTCTTTCTTGGTCTCTGATGTACAGTGGGGTATTTCAGCCTCATCCCATGTTCTAAGGATTCTCTCACTTGTTTCATGTTCTTGAGTAGTTGTTAGTTGTTCTTTTCATTGGGGAGGGGGGTAGTCAGGAATAACCTGTCTCACATCTTGGTGACATCCATTGTGTTAATTTTCTTTCACTACATTTCTCTTTTGTTTTCAGAAATTTGTCTGTGATGTTCAGGCATTATTTTTTTTATATGTGTACTTCCTGGTGTTCACTGAGCTTCTTGAAGCTGTAAATTTACTTCTTTCATCAAATTTGGGGATTTCTTAGCCATTATTTCTTTACATATTTCTTTTGTCCCATTCTAATAAATCTCTTCTTCTTCTGTAACTTCAATAACTTATATATCACATATATTAGAATGACTAGTATTATCCTACAGGCCCTTGAATCTCTGTTTATATTTTTAATATTTTTCTCTTAATTGTTCAGGTTGATTCATTTTTTAATGATTAATCTTCAAGTTCACTCATGTTCCTTTGTCATCTTTATTTTGCTATTCAGCCCATCTGTCAGGGGCACGCACCAAAGATGGCGCTGCGTCTGCTGTGGAGAGCACCACATGGGACGCCGGCAGCGGCACTGCTGAGGCTATAGCGCCGAGCGCATGAAACAGCTCCAGGAAGCGCCCGCCCTGAAGATCACGTGACCGCATGCCTCATACGTGGGTCCATGCTCAGTGCGTGATCACCGGATGCCACCAATGCCTGCTGGCGGTGCAGTCCACGCCCCACGTGATCTCCTCTCTGATTGGCTGGGATACTATATAAAAAAGGCTAGAAAGCTTCCCGTGAGGAGAAGACATGAGGCGGTGGAGAGGAGAGACGACAGGGGAGGAACCAGAGAATAAAGGGGAGCTTCAACGTCGACCAGTGTGTTGCGTCTTCTCTGCTGGCAGGGAACGCGACACCCATCTAATATATTTTTCAAAATTTCACCAATGATAGTTAGGATAGCAACTTTAAATTCCTTGTTTGTTAATTCCTACATTTGGGTCATCTCAAGGTCAATTACCATCAATGGCTTTTATTTTGAGAATAGGTCACATTTTCCTGTTTCTGCATATGTCAAGTAAAACTGGTTTGTACCTTGAACAATGTTAATACTAATGTTGTAGAGATTCTGGATCTTATTATATTCCCCCAAAGGGTTGCTTTACAATGAAATTCAGTTGGTCAGACTCATGCTGAAAACTTTGTCTCCTGGGAAACACCTCAGATCTCATAGTCATTATTAGCTGAGCTGCTTGAAGTCTTCCCATGTATATGCAATTCATTGGTCAGATAGAGGTTTATGTATAATTTATACATAGAATTTTGTACTCTTCTTCTATGATCTTCTTTCAAGTTTTTCCAAACTGTTATCTGGTTCTTTAGACCAGAAAGACTGTGGGTTTTCTATCAGAGTTTTAGTCATTTAGTGCTGTGCCAACTGTAGCTAGCTTATATGTTAAAAGCTGTAATAATGGGAAACTTACTCTCTGCCATTCCCTTTGCAAAAGTATACTTTTTCTTCCATAAATTGTCTTATTTTGATCACTATTCAGTCACTACCGGTGATTTTATTTGTTGTCTTCAGAGTTTATTGATATCTTCAGAAATGTTTGTCCAATAGATTACTCAGCCATACCAGAATTTGAATTCTTTTCTTCTCTTTTTTACAGAAAAACATCTGTTCATCAGTTAAGACATTAGCTCCTTACAGAAAGCCTTGCTTTCATCTCCTTCAAGTTGAAACTTAGCTACATAGAGTTGATTAGGTGTCTCTACTCTGGGATTTCATAGGAACTTGTGTCAAATTTGCTTATACTTTTTATATTTTAATGAAATTACTTATGTGTGCATTTCTATTTCAACTGACTATAAGAATTTGAGCTCAGGGACCCTAATTTATTTATCTTTATATTCCTGTGTGTCGTACAAGATCTGGTGTGTAGGGTAGCTATTTTTCAAAAATTTTGCATTGATAAGATATATTATGCATCTTATAGCACTGTGTGATACTACATAGTTAGATAAATAGATAGAGATAGAGATATATACACACATACAGTTGATTATTGAACAACATGGGGACTAGGGGTGTCAACTCCCCACATAGTCTAAAATCTGCATGTAACTTTTGACTCCCCCTGTGAACTTAACTACTAATAGCCTACTATTGACTGGATACCTTACTAACATGATAGTCATTAAAACATATTTTGTATGTTCTATGTATTACATATTGTATTTTTATGATAAAGTAAGCTAGAGAAAAGAAAATGTTCTTAGAAAAATCATAAGGAAGTGAAAATACATTTACAATACTCTACTCTGTGTGTGTATATATATGTGAATATATACACATAATGGCCCATCAGTACAGAATGTTCTGTTTTACTAACCGGCCATTTTATACACACACACACACACAGTTGGCCCTTGAACAGCATGGGTTTGAAATACATGGATGTACTTATATGTGAATTATTTTCAATCAATATATTGGAAAATTGTTTAGAGATTTGTGATAAGTTGAAAAAACTTGCAGATAAACTACATAGATTTGGAAATATTGAAAAAATTAAGAAAAACGTATGTCATGAATGCATCAAATATATGTAGATGCTAGTCCATTTTATCATTTACTGCCATAAAATATACACAAATCTATCATAAGAGGTTAGTTTATCAGAATTTATGCATATATTTACAAAGTGTACATGGCATCACTCAATTGACAAACTTAAGATGTGATATTAAATCATAATGGCATAAATTAACTGTAGAATCTACTGTACTACTGTGATAATTTCATAGCCACCTCCCATTGCTGTTGCAGTGAACTCAGGTGTTGATAGTATTTGCTTAAAATGCCATGTGATGCTAATCATCTCTGCCTGAGCAGTTTGTGTCTCCAGTAAATTGCATATCACAGCAAAAAAAATGGTTTTCTGTGGTTCTCACCAAAACACAGTGCAATACTATAAACCTTAATACCGTGGGACCCAGATAAACTGTCACTAGTGGTGCTGAAAGTCCTCCTATGAAGCAGAGAAAAGTCATGACAGTTCAAGGAAAGGTTGAGCTCCTTGATATGTACCATAGATTGAGGTCTGCAGCTGTGGTTGCTTACCATTTCAAGATAAATTAACCCAGCATTAAGGCCCATTGTAAAAAAAGAAAAGGAAATGCATGAAACCATCACTGAAGCTACACCAGCAGGTGCAAAAAGCTTGCAATTTTTGCAAAATACGTTTTAATCTCATATTGAAGGTACAGCATTGGTATAAGAAAGGCATACCTATAGACTCTAATATGATTCAGGAAAAAAAAACATTATGTAACAACTTGAAGCAAAAGGAAGGTGGAGGATTTAAATCTGGAGAATTTAATGCCAGAAAGGATGGTTTGATAATTCTAGAAAGAGGTTTAATTTTTAAAATGTCTAGATAACAGGAGGAGCAACTTCTGCCAACCAAGAGGCAGAGGGCAAGTTCACAGATACCATTAAGAAAATCACTGCCATCTTGGAACACTGAAAAAATAAAAGAATCTATCCTGTTGAGCAGTCATTAATGGTAGGGGTCAGAGAAGAAGGCAGCCTCATAGTGGGTCTATAGGTCCCTGGAGTTTTCTCATTCCATTCACCCAACCAATTTAAAATTTAAAATTCTATTCACTTAGTCTGGAATAGCCTTAAAACTAGATGAGTCTGACCTTAAGTTTAGTGATTGTCAATGATTAAAGTTTATTTCTGCTAGGGAACACATCAATCCTGGTCCCAGAAATGTCATAAATTTTATTCATTTCATTAGGCCTTGAATCTGTATTGATCCTTAAAAGGTCCCTAAATATAACAAAAATACCTGTGGGAAGGGTAATAGTTTAGAAGATAGCTAATTAACTGATAGCTACCTGAGGCCAGGACCAGGCAACAATGGGACATAGGAGAAATGTATGGAATTGTTGAATCATTATATTGTATACCCAAAAGTAATATAGCACTGTATTTTAATTATTCTTGAATAAAAAAATTATAAGTATAGCATGTATGGTAGTGGAGTGGGTATGTTGGAAGAGCAGAAACTATAAAACATTTCCATAGCTTTATAGAGGGTCACTGTTTGAGAAGATCATTAGTCAATTTTCCCTTCATAGGCTTCCAATCCCCAGACACTTGGGATATGGTGAATTTTTTCTTCTCTTTGATAAAAAGATGGAAATAATTTGTGGTAGCAGACTACGATTCATGAGCAAGTCTTATTGAGATTTTGTATGTCTTTCTTAGAGAAATAAATTCATATAATTGCAATAAACATATCATCAGTACAAAGTAACTTTGAAATTTATGTAAGGTTGCAATTTATTGTCTCCAGTAAAGGACAAAGAAAGACCTGCTGAATAATCTGTCTCAAACGAAATAAATGGAGTTATGGTAGCACACCATCACTGTTGAACATTTCAGCCCAAAAAGTAGTTATAAGAGAATTTAATTTTTAAGTAATATATTTCTGATATGACAACAAATATGTTTACTGCTTTCCAGTAACCTGATATAAAGTGTGATATGGTAAAAATACTAGAAACAGAAATAATAAACAAGAATACAAGTGTCATCAGCCTCTGCATTGCCAAAGGAGCAATAAATTATTTTTAAAGTTTATGCTAACGAAGGACATATGGCAAAGATTGAAATAGAAATGTAGCAATCAACATCTGGGTATGCCTTTAACATCCAATCATTCAACACTTTCCAACTCACTCCTGTCACATTCTTTTTAAACCCGTAGATGTTAACTTCTTGGAAATGAAGTTCATTCCCCAAAGTATTGAAGTTGTTTCCTTTTCAATCTTCTTCACATTAGAATAGCTTTAAGCTCTATTATAGGGATACATTCAGACCAAGAGCTTCATTATGTACTTACCATATATCCTCTCCTACTCATCTCAAGTAGTAAGGAGGATAACAATAGTGTCTAAAGTGACTCGTCAGTAAAGTTACATACTAGGACTTGGAGAAATTAGAAGGAAGCATTTTATGTATCTCCACTTGGTACTCTAGCTGAAAAAAAAAAGGTTTTGAATTAAAGAAATACATGATGCCAAATAATATAACAGTTCTCTCTTCCATGGAGGATATTATTAACCCAAACTTTGTGACTACATTTAAATGATTTTATGAAATCAGAAAAAATTTTTAAACTTTTATTTATTTATTTGAGAGAGACTGAAAGAGAGCTTGCGCATAAGCAGGGTAGGGTGGGGGACAGAGGGAAAGGGAGAAGGAGGTTCTCTGTTGAGCAGGGGGCCCCATGTGAGACTCCATCCCAGGACTCTTTTAAGGGCACTAATCCCATTCATGAAGGTTCCACTCTCATGATTTCATGTAGTCCCAGTTACCTCTCAAAGATTTCACCTCATCAGTACCATCACATTTTGAGGGGGGGGGCTGTTTCAATATATGAATTCTGGAAGGACACAAACAGTCTGTGATAAATGTATCAACAAACACCACAATCTTTTCTATAATATCCCTGAGGTATGGTTTCATTTGACCTCTGTGTGAATGCTTATAAATGATGAAGAATTAACTACCCTATAAGACAGTCCATTTTAGCAACTGTGGTGATGAGGCCTCAGAGAGGGAGGACCTAAATGTACAAAACTATGAATCATAGAGTATTTAAAAATAATCATATCTACCACCTATTGATTGTCATAACAACACTACAATATGGGTTTTTCCATTTTACAAATAAAGAAATTGAAGCTCAGGCTAGGTAAGTTATTTTCCAAAGGTGGCAGATCCAGGAAATCTCAGATTTGTCTGAGTCTAAAGAGGACGTTCTTTTCACAATACTATATTGTCTTTCAAACTATAATTGTCTTTCACATACTTTAAATGTCTGGATCACTGAAATAGTTTCCTAGCTAAGACCCCTGCACAGTTTTCCTCCTTCATTTTATTCACAGCTGTTGGGTGAGTTTTCCTTAATTTTTTAAATTTATCATACCGTTCCCGGTTCCAGAGCCTTCAGTGTTTTCTGATTATTATTTGCACCTTATTGCTCACTGTGCCGGACCATAGACCTCCATTTTGGACAAGCCGTCTCCGCTTCCCTTCACTCCACATGCACATGATTCTTTTGTTTCTCAGTGTTTGCCAAATATCACAGGTCCCTTATGGACTAGACCAAATGTCTCCCTCCCCAGGAAGTTTGTCCTATTTCTCAGGAATACCAGGAGTGTTTCCATCTGGAATTTCTACAGTGTCAATTACATGCTCTAGCCTTTCCTTAATCACAAATTCAATATTGTTGTCTTCTGCAATTTTTCAGTCTCATTTTCTTCAACATTATTTTAAACATTTTATAAACTGCCAACATACCGCTTTATGTGTAATGGATTTTCCTATCCAGCCAAGTTTTTACCCCTGAAATATTTTATTGGTACACTTTTTATTTTTGGCTATACACATCACATCAGAATGAAGGGTTTTTTTCCCCCTTAAGCTTTGTGTTTTTAACATTTCTAAGGGTTAAATTTTGATTGTGAAGCACATTAGAGAAAATAAATGATTATTAAAATTATATATAAAATTAAAATACTACTCTAATTAAAAATTTCTGTAGTAAAAAAAAAGCATGGGGTTGGGTCCTAAAACCTAGCTTTTATTCCAAATCTACTGTTAATGAACCATGTAACCTTGAATGAATTTTTAAAATCTCTCTAGAAGTTGATTTCCTTATTACTGTAAAATGAGGGGCCTGTCCCGGATTATGTCCTGCTCTAAAATTATGTGATTCTGTAGTATAAGTTCATCTGATTTTTAAAAATACTTTAAGTAGATTGGCATTCTTTTCTAGTTAGCATTAGTGATATCTTAGACACAAATTCCAAATTGTGTTTTCTTCATGCATACATTTAACTAAATTCCCATTAACTTCCTTCTACCCACACCCATACGACTTTGATGTATCCCTATGTATTTATTAGCTCCATGCTGTTGAATCAACTACAAATGTTTATTCAGGTCACACTCAAAGTGATGAACCTTATTGTATAAATATCCAGAATTCACAACACCCTCTTTAATTCCTGTTTGTTTTCACAGTGCTTCCATAGCAAAATGCTATGTTTTATACATTTTCATTACTGTGAAACATTATTTCAAAGCAGATGTGATGGCCACATAGACCATCTAAACATGCCCAATTTTTTTCCAAATATTTGTAGAATTGAATTATGGAATGAATTTTCAAGTTCCATTCAAAGTAGAAGAAATCAAAAGCACTGTTTGTTTGAAAAGTTTATCACAAAATATGCCCCATTTAAAAGTGACACTGTGAGAGACGATGTGTGCCTTCCATGACTTGACTTGTAGCTATCTTTTAATCACTTAGTAGATAGCAGGTATTATTGAAAAACACCAAAAGATTGGTTTTATCAGGGCAGAACTTGAGGAGATCTCTGTCACATGAGGGATGACAGATCAAAATATGGGGCAGCTTTGCAACCAGATCTAATAATTATTGCATATGAACATTGACATAAAGAAGATTTTGAATAATTACAGCTAATGCTCTGCTTTTGCTCAGGAAGGGTTATGGACTTAACAGAGGCTTGTATGACTTCATTTGACCTTAATTACACAATATTTGAAGTTAGGGAACAGTTGTTGGAAAATACATAACAAAGAATAAGGGGTGTGAAAATGTCTTGTTGCTTGCTGCCAGTTGTCAATCTGTTGAGGAAGAACTTCCAGAAATTATATCTCCCTCCCAAATAGATTATATAACATGCTGAGGGACCATAGTGAGATGGAAAGAATTTTTTTGACTATTCATTTTATGTATTGAGCATGACTCATAAGTTGACTGTTTAGCTGTGTATTATTGTATAAGATTAGATTAGTCTGTTTCTTAAAGCTTAAATTTAAAAATATTTTTTCTGATGATTTTAAGGCAAATCATTTCAACAAAGAGCTTTTACTTAGGCATCTATATTTATCATAAAATATTGAAGAGATAATCCCTATTTTAATAACAGTAGCTTTTTCTATAGGTGAAGAAAAAGTGAAAACTTTCCCTACATGAATTTGTTATAAAGTTCTTTGATAACTGAAGCTGGAAAGCACATTTGAAGTTTTCCTACTAAAGTTATAAACAAGCAGAGATAAATTAAGACTAAGCTGGTTCTATAATCCTCCTATTGTCCTGACTAGACTGACCTTGTTTTCTTTTTATCCACTTATAACTGCTTCATACATTTTAATGTATATTTGATTTATTTTATTGTTTGCAATAAAGTTTTATTGTTTGTTAAGAAGGACTCGGAATATATAAGCTTGTTTTAATGAAATTAATGTTTATGCTGTTGTTTTTTATTCTGGTTATTTACCTTAAAGAAAATCTGTTGAAAAAAGAACAATCACGTCCTAAGGATGCCAAAAAGAAATGTTTAGCTCTGGATATTTTTAATGAAAAAAAAGTGAAACTAACAATTATGGCTCAATTCCTGGTATCTCTATAACACTATGGGGGAAAAATATAAAATCACATCAGCACTCTAAATTCATAGAAGGGACTTTGAAGGATATAATCTGTGCCTTAGTAATCGTGAATAATAGCTTCTTTAAAACTCACCTTAATAGAAAAGGAATCAAATAATTATTAAAAGAAATTTTTGACCACAGTTGAAATGGTGATTAAAATTACACACACACACACACACACACACATGTAATTGCATGTATGTATTGCATGGAGCACTTGGTGTGGGGCATGTGGGGCATAAACAATAGACCTTGAAACACTGAAAAAATAAAATAAATTATTATTAAGATAGTATCACTACAAAAAATTACTTATTTAAAATAAAATCTAATAAAATGTGGGGGGAAATTTAACAGAAAGAGATGATGTGGTACAAATTTAAAGTGGCATACATGAAAAAAGTAGGGTGAATCAATTCAGTTGGTCAGGCTTAAGCTTCAGGTTTTTGGATATGAACTAATTCAAGATAAGTATACAACCATCCTTTGGCACCAGATCCCTCCAACATAATGTTGACAGTAATTGCCTTCCACTCATTCCCTTCTAACATGGCTTCTAATTCTTCCACTTTACTATAAATATCCTTCCTGCGACCAATAGCTTCTCTCTTGACAAATCCAGAGGCCTTTTCTCAGCCTGCCTATTGCTCCATTTTTTCATGGCATTTTAGATGAGTAACCTCATATTTGTTTCATTTTACCTTTAGAATTCTAAATATTGTAAAAATAATATGTATTCTTTGTAGTGAAAGAAAACACAGATTTTTTTTGAAGATACTCAATTTTCATGAACATTTTAGTGGAAACTTTTTGTTGTTGCTGTTGGGTTTTGTTTTTGTTTTCATTTTCATTTTAGTGAAATCTTTCCTGGCTGCAAAGACATTTATATACTTGGCAAATTTGTATCCTGAGTTTGGTTTTTTGGGGTCAGATATAGGAGCCATTCCTTCATTAACAATCAGATGTCTCTGGCTTTTGCTGTACCTGCTTGCAGGAGATACTGTCTACCTCTGCAACCTCCTCCAAGTATTTCTGGGGTTTCCCAAGCGGTGTCTCTTCTGTATTGACAAATAAGTCTTATCTTAAAGGTGCTGCTACTGTTCTGTGAGGTATCTTACCTCCCTCCCAATCCAGGATCCTGGACTCTATGGAACACCAATTTTGGCTCTCTAAGACCCCTTGAATTATAAAAGGTCGGCTGAGCTCCAGAAGTAAAAAAAGAAGAGGAAAAGATAGACTAGGAAAGTGACTAATCAAAAAATAGTCAAGTTAGTTACACTATTAGATAAAATTGACAAAAAGCATAATTGGAGATAGATTATTATGTAATAATAAAAGGTTTGTTTCACCAGGACTTAAACTCTGTTTGCTTCTCTCCCATTTGAATTCCAAATTGTCCTCCTTTTTTCACATTTTAATGTATCCGAAGTCAGAGGCATCTTGTAGTTAAAGTCAGATTAGCAGCAGAAACAACAAAGGTTTGCTTATAATTATCATTCACATTAAACCTTACAGAATGCGTGTCAGAGGCATGGAAGAAAATTCTGGACAATATATGCAGCACTCTTAATAAATGCTCCATAACCTACACTTGATGATCTTATCTGGAGATAATACTATATGGAGAAGGGTGGACATCAATGACTCTTAGTTGAAAAGTAATTCCATTAAGTGAAACCAAATTGGAAGAGTTTTTCGGAATGTCATAACCAATCTTTTTTTCCCCACAGTTTTATTGAGAAATAATTTACACACAATAAATTTCACCAATTTTGTGTAGTTTAATGAGTTTTGGCATTATGTATAGCTATGTATCCACCACCACAGTTAATATTATAGACATTTCCAACCTGTAGCCCATTTCAGTCAATGCCTTCCTCCCAACTCCAATTTCAGACAACCATTAATTTTCTTTCAGTTACCACAGTTTGCCTTTTCTAGAATTTAATATTAATCGAATCATCTAGTATGTTTGGCAGGTTTTCATTTGTCTTGGTTAATTATTTAGATTGTTGTGTGCTATGGTAACTATTGGTTGAAATTTATAAGTCACATTCAAACTGTTTCTTACATGGTATGAAGTAGTACCGAGGGCACCTATTGCATGGAGCACTGGGTGTGGGGCATGGGCAATGAATCTTGGAACACTGAAAAAAATAAAATAAATTTAAAGTAAAAAAAAGTTAACTTTTTTATATGGATTTATAATTATCCCAGGAATATTTTTTTTAACTATTATTTTCCATTGAGTGCCCTTGTACTTTTATTAAAATGTGTGGGGTCTACTTTTGGGCTCTCTTTCCCATTCCATTGATCATATGCCTACTTTTTTTTTTCAGTACTACATTGTCTTGATCACCATGATCTTAATATCAGGTATTATGAGTCTTCCAACATTACTATTGCTTCTCAAAACTGTTTTGGCTACTGTAGTTTCTGAATTTTATAATCCGTTTCTTTTTTTTTTTTTTAAGATTTTATTTATTTATTTGACAGAGAGAGAGAGATCACAGGTAGGCAGAGAGAGAGGGGGAAGCAGGCACCCCACTGAGCAGAGAGCCTGATGTGGGCCTCGATCCCAGGACCCTGAGATCATGACCTGAGCCGAAGGCAGAGGCTTAACCCACTGAGCCACCCAGATGCCCTACAATCCATTTCTAAATTTATACGGAAATCCTGCTGGGATATTGACTGATTGATATACCAATTGAGAATTGATATTTTCCTAATATTGAGTCTCCTAATCTATGAATTTGGAATATCTTTATATTTATGTGTTCTTCTTTGGTATCTTTCACCAGTGTTTTACAGTTTTCAGCATATGGATTTTGCATACATTTTGGTAGATTTGTACTTAAGCATTTCATGTTCTTTTGGTACTATTATACATAGTACTGCATTTCAAAATTCAATTTCCAACTGTTCATTGTTAGTATTTAGAACTACAATTAGTTTTTTTATACCTTACAACTTTGCTAACATCTCTAAATAGTCCCATGGACTTTTTAAGGATAGTTTAATTGGAGTTTTTCAAATAGATGATCATGTCATCTGTGATTAGAGACAGTTTTATTTTCTCCTCTCCAAGACCAATTGATAATTTACCTTATTGCACAGGATTGGAACTTCAATTCTCCAGTATGATTATGAACAAGAGGTAAGAATAGAAATTCTTGTCTTATTTCTCCTATTAGGGGAAAACATTTGCATTTGCTTTTTATCATTAAATATGAGGTTAGATTTTTTTTTTTGAGAAGCTATTTATCAGATTGAAGAAGTTCCTTTCTCCTCCCAGTTTGATGAGAATACAATGTTTAGTCTTCCTTTAAAAAAAAAAACTCCACAAATTAGGCATTATTATTAATGGGAATTTTCGAGACTTTTTTTTTTTTTTTAATTAAACCTACATACATGTTTACCATTTTAAGTGCTTACTATTCCTCTGGCATCTCAAAGTGTTCTGGTATGATTTTCTTCCTTCCTGAAGCACATCTTTTAGAAGATCCTTTAGTATGTATATGTAGGTGGTAAATCTCTCAGGTGTTACTTATCTGAAAATGTCTTGATTTCCCCCCTCACTCTTACAGTGTAATCATAGTGAGTGCACAGTTCTAGACTGAAATTCTTTTTTTTTATCACTTTGAAGATACCATAAAATCCCCTCAGAATATGATTAATGAAGATGAAATTTTTTTTAAAGATTTTATTTATTTATTTGACAGAGAGAAACACAGCCAGAGAGGGAACACAAGCAGGGGGAGTGAGAGAGGGAGAAGCAGGCTTCCGGCTGAGCAGAAAGCCCGATGTGGGGCCCGATCCCAGGTCTCCAGGATCATGACCTGAGCCGAAGGCAGTCGCTTAACCAACTGAGCCACCCAGGCACCCTGAAGGTGAAATTTTCTAATTTTGTAAAAGGAAGAGTGGGCTTACTGTGAAAATTAAAGAATAAGTCACCTGAGTCTGTCTGGCTGGTTGGCTTGAACTTTTAGTGGTTTGGCTCTACAATTAAAATTTTTGCTCATCCCTTTTTCTTTTAAAGATATTATTTATATATTCATTCATTCATTCATTCATTCATTCATTTAACAGAGAGAGAGGGTGAGAGCACAAGCAAGGAGAGCTATGGGAGAGGGAGAAGCAGGCTCCTCACTGAGCAGGGAGTCCTATGCTGGGCTGGATCCAGGACTCTGGGACCATGACCTGATTGGAAGGGAGGTGCTTAACCAACTGAGCCACCCAGGTGCCCCTAAAATCTTTGCTCATCCTGATTGTGGTTCTGCAGTACTTGGAGGTGGCTGTCTGATTCAAAATAAGCACCAGTGGTGCCATCTCTGGATCCTGTCTCGCTGGCTAGAACTTCCAGGACAGTGACAGCATTTATTGTAATTCATAGTAATCTCCTATGTATCTGGGGCCCATTTAGTCAGTCTAATCAAAGGAGAATGGACCAGAAGAATACTGGCAACGAAGGACTCACCCTCCGTTTCTTATAACAGCATGCTTACTTTTTCTCATGGGCCTTTACATCCTCTTTCTTTATCCTTCTGCATCCTCAGTCTTGTCCACTCAGAAGATAAAAGTTTATCCCACCCCACTTGAAAATGGGAGCTAGAGAGATTGGAGCTAGCCAATCATTAATGATTAATTGATGATTAGTTATCCACCAGTACTCAATCCAAATTCTCATTATAATGGGGCTTACTATTTTGGGATTTCACTCATTGTTTTACTGTCTTGCAGCTTACACCATTTCTTTTTCTTTTTCTTTTTTTAAAGATTGTATTTATTTATTTGAGAGAGAGAGAGATCACAAGTAGGCAGAGAGGCAGGCAGAGAGAGAGGAGGGAGCCGGCTCCCTGCTGAGCAGAGAGCCTGATTTGGGCCTCAATTCCAGGACCCTGGGATCATGACCTGAACCAAAGGCAGAGGCTTAACTATCTGAGCCACCCAGGTGCCCAGCTTCCACCATTTCCGTTAAAACATCTGTTTTCAGTCTAATTCCTTCTTTGTAGGTTGTCTTTTTTCTCTCTGGATATTTTAAAGATGCTTTTAAAAAATCTTTTGGATTTTGTAACAGGTCTAACAACTTCATTCTCCTTGTGATATTCTGTGCTTCTTGAATCTATACATTCATGTCTTTCCTAAATTATCAAAACTTTTGAGCAATTAACTTTTGCTTCTCAGCATTTAAAATCTGATTATTTATATGCCAGATCTCACTCTAACTTCTATAATTGTTTGATGTTTCTCTTATACTTACTATATCTTTATTCTCTAATCATTCTCGATCATTTTCTTACATAATTTATGGTTAAATTATATTATGTGACACTCAACCCATCCACTGAGTGTTTTTATTTCAACAAATACATGTTTAATGTCTAAAAGCTTCATATGATTATTTGTCACATCTACTGGTTAATTCCTGATAGTCCTTCATTGCTTGCTCATCACGATAACTTTATTCCTTATTTTTAAAAATAATTTCTAAATAGATATTCTGTATTTCACAACAGATAAAATTTTGATATCTCACTTTCTTGAAGGTTTCTCAGGGGTTATATTTATTATTTATCTTGATTTCTTACTCATGGTGACTTGCTTACTTTATGCCTGGTGATTTTTGATGGTGCATTCACATTTTCTTGATCTTAATCTGGGAGTCTGGGCTTAATTAGGGATATTTCCTCTGAAGAGATTTTGTGTTTGATTTTGCTGGGAGCTTAGGGATATTACCAACATGGAACTATTTTAGCCTTTATCAGCTAGTCTAGTAGATCACAGCAAGGGTCTCAGGTTCAGCTTCTCCATATTACTGTAACCTTGTTTTCTGAGCATAGATCTTTTAGGTGCAATTTCTTGGATAGGCCATTTTATTCTTAAATGCCTCTTTGCAGAATCAGTTTTGTTTATTTAGGTGGGGCAAAGAGGTGGAGTGAGAGAGGTCACAAGGACACAGAAATTTGCCTTACCTCTTTGTAGACTCAGCAATGCATGTTTGTTTGTTTGTTTGTTTGACAGAATCTGGTTGTAGTACAGGATGAGGATGTCCCAGATGATCTAGCTCATAATTCTGCTAAAGAAGTCTCTTTTAGGGGTAATATAGAAGACAGTAGGAGAAAGAAAGTAAATGGGAAGTAGGATAATTCAGGAAGAGAAATGAAACATGAGAGACTTTGGACACAGAAACAAACTGAGGGACTTGGAGGGAGGGGGTGAGGGGATGGGAGAGCCTGGTGGTGGGCACTGAGGGCCCCTATTGCATGGAGCACTGGGTGTGGGGTATGGGCAATTAAATCTCTTGGAATACTGAAAAAATAAAATAAATTTAAAGTAGAAAAAAAAGAAGTCTCTTTTAGCTTGTTTTTTTTTTAAATAGGGTTTGTTTTTCTTAGGTTTAGGTTTATAGAAAAATTGAGAATATAGTGCAGAGAGTTTCCATATACCCTGACCCAGTTTACTGTATTATTAACATCTTACACGAGTATGATACACTTGTTAGAACTAATGAACCATTCTTGACACATTATTATGAACTAAAGTTCATACTTTATACAGATTTCTTTGTTTTTTAACCTAATATATTTCTCTGTCCCAGGATTCTGTATGGAATACCACTTCACGTTTTGTTGTCATGTTTCCATAGGCTCCTCGTGGTTGTGACCATTTCCCAAACCTCCCTTGTTTTGGAAGATCTTGATAATTTTGAGAAGTACTGATCAGGTATTTTGCAGGATGCCCCTTATCTGGAAATTTTTTATTGTGGTAAAAAATATACATATACATATCAGAAAATTTACCATTTTAACTATTTTTTTATGTATACCATCAGGTGGCACTAAGTACATTTATAGTGCTGTGCAATGATTACTAGTATCCCCTTCCAGAACTATTTCATCATCCTAAACAGAAACTCTGTACCCATTAAAAAGTAGCTACCCAGTCCCTCTGTCTCCATTCCCTGTTAACCTCTAGTCCATCATATTCTGTCTCTGAATTTTCCCATTCTAGGTATCTTGTATAAGGAGAATCATGTAATACCTGTTCTTCTGTATCTGGTTTGTTTCATGTAACATGTTTTCAGGGTTCATCCATGTTAAAGCATGGATCCAAATTTTTCTGTGTATATATACACACATTTTGTTTGTAAGTTTTATCAGTTGCAAGAAGTTTGCTGATTATTTGGAATTTTCTCCATAGATAGTTATATCATCTTTGAACAAAGACATTTTATGTATTCCTTCCCAATGTATACCTTTTATGTCCCTTTCTTGTCTTATTACCAGCTAGGACTTTAACTATGATATTATGTAAGAATGGTGAGAGAGGATGTCCTTTTTCCTGATCTTAGGAGAACTATTCAGTTTCTCACCATTGAGTATGATGTTAGCCATAGGGTTGGGTGTTTTTTTTTTGTTGTTGTTTGTTTGTTTTTTTGCTCTTTACCAAGTTGAGGATGTTTTCCTCCAAAAATTTTTGCTGAGAAATTTCCTAACATAAAAGTTGTTGGATTTTCTCAAAATCTTTTGCTACATCAATATTTATGATCATATGATTTTTTTCTTTATCTTCTTTATGTGCTGAATTACATCAGTTTTAGAATTACATCATTATTGTATACCTGGAATAAATCCCTCACTTGGCTGTGTTGTGTAATTCTTTTTGTACATTGTTGATTCTATTTGCTAATATTTGGTGAAGATTTTTGCATTTATGTTCATGAGAGATATCAGGACATTGTTTTCTCTTCTTATAATATGTTAAACTGCTTAAGGTAATGCTGGACTAACAGAATGAATTAGAAGAGCTCCCTCTCTTTCTGTTTTCTAGAAGACATCGTGGAGAATTGATACCCTATGTTCCTTAACACTTGATAGAATTCACCAATCAAAACATCTGTGCCTGGTGCTCTTTTTCAGAAGGTTACTGACTCAGTCCTTGACCATTCAGATTATCCATTTCTCCCTGTGTAAATTTTGGTAGTTTGCATCTTTCAAGGAATTGGTCCATTTCGTCTAATTTATCAAGTGTCTGGATATAGAGTTTTTTATAGTATTCTTTTATTCTTTCAATGTTTATGGGATAATTAATGATGATCCCTCTTCCATTTCTGATGCTGGTATTGTATTGCTTATATTTTTAAATTTTCTGTGGATTATGATATTTTGACATCTTAAAAAAATCTTCCTGCCTGGTGAGAGACTCTGTGTCCTGGTGCTAGCCAGTTCTCAGAGAGAGAAAAGGGCTCAGTCAGCCAGGAACATGCCTTTGGGATGCAAACTAAGTAATCCAGAGTCATAGCTCCTTTTCCTGTACACACCAGAGGCAATATTCTTCTGCCGTAATTGTCCTGGTACCAGATTCCATGGAACTAGGGACAACCCCTACGCCCCAAAGCCTACTGAAATTATTCAGACTAGCAGATCCTAAACTGCCTTGCCTTTTTTTTTTTTTTAAGATTTTATTTATTTATTTGACAGAGAGCAACACAGCTAGAGAGGGAACACAAGCAGGGGGAGTGAGAGAGGGAGAAGCAGGCTTTCCGATGAGCAGAGAGCCAAATGTGGGGCTCAATCTCAGAACTCTGGGATTATGACCTGAGCTGAAGGCAGATGCTTAACGACTGAGCCACCCAGGCACCCCTGCCTTGCCTTTTCTGCAGAAACCCCAATAACATTTCTAGCTAAGTTTTCTCCTTGCTTCTTACCACCTGAGGCTTTCCTGTGTAGTTTTATGTGGCATGCTATGCCTCCTGTTTCTCTCCTATGTCTTTGCTTGTGGTCATACCTGACTAACCATCACATAAAATAACACAGAATGGGTAATGAGTGTCTTTGATTAGCATGGCTAGAAGTTTATTAATTTTGTTAATCTTTCATAAGAAGCAGTTTTTTTGTTTCTGTGATTTTCTCTATTGTTTTCCTGCTTTCAATTCCATTGATTCCTGTTCTAAATTGTACCTCTCTCTCTTTAAGCTTAAATTGCTCTTCTTTATTTCATTGGCAATTTTAGGTTTTTCTTCTTCTCTAATATATGCACTTAATGCTAAGCATTGTAAGCACTGTTTTTGCTTTATCCAACAAATTTTGCTAAGTTCTATTTTCCTTTTCATTTAGTTCAAAATATTTTTAAAATTTCTCTTGAGACTACTTTGACTCATGTATTATTTAGAAGTGTGTGTTTTATCTCCAAATATTGTGAGATTTTTTTTTCAGCTACTTTTCTGTTATTGATTGATTTCTAGTTTAATTCTTTTGTGGGCTGACAACATAGTTGGTAAGATCCTGTTATAGATTGAATTGTGTCTCCTCAAAAGATATTTTGCAGTCCTAAACCACACTTCCCATATCTGTAGGGGCTTGCCACAAGCGTGGGGTGTGTGTCCCCAGGCATTCCTAGCCTAAAGCATCACTACTGGTAGGCTGAGATTGACATGAGACAGTGTCCTTGGCCAATATGTCCACAGTCTTTATGAGAAGAAATGCCCAGTGAAGACAGAGACACTTGGGGAGGACACTGTGTGATTACAGAGGCAGAAATTAAAGTGAAGCACATGCAACCCAAAGAATACCAAGAAGGCAGCAGCCACCAAAAGCTAGGAAGAGTCAGTTTTCAAAAGGAGCTTTGGCCCTGACAACACCTTTATGGACTTGTATCCCCTAGAACTTTGAGACAATACATTTCTTCTGTGTTAAGCCACCCAGTTTGCAATACTTTGTTACTAATATAAATTCTATTAAATTTATTAATATGCATTTTATGGCCCAAAATGTGGTCTATTTTTGGTGAATATTTTATGTGACATTGAGAAGAATGTGTATTCTGCTATTGTTGGAAGGGTATTCTCTAAATGTCAATCAGATCAAGATTATGGATAGTGCTATTGAGGACAATTATATCTTTACTGATTTTCTTCCTTTTTAAACCCTCAATTATTGAAAGGGGGTATCAAAATTCCAAATATATAAGTAGGTTTATCTTTATCTCTTTGCAGTCCTTTTAGGTTTTGCCTCATGCATTTTAACCCTACATTGTTTGGTGCACAAATATTAAGGATTGTTGTGTCTCCATGGAGTGTTAAGCTGTTTATCTTTATGTAATGCTTTTCTTTGTTTTGATAATTTCTTTGTTCTGAAGTCAGCTTTGCTTGAAATTAATACGGCTACTCCAACTCTCTTTTGACTAGCATTAGTATGGTGGACCTTTGTCCATCCCTTGACCTTTTCATTTTAATAATTTTTTTTGTTTTAACAACTTGATTGATGTATTTCACATACATACCATTCACCATATAAAGTGTACTATTCATTGGATTTTAATATAGGCAACAAGGTTCTGCAAATATCATCACGATCAATTTTAGTACATTTACATTACCCCCACTAAAAAAACCTTGCAATCTCCTAGCCAATTCCCCAGCATCTCTCAAATTAGGCAACCAGTCATCTACTTTTTTGTCTGCATGTATTTTTCTATTCTGGACATTTCTTATAATATGTGGTCATATTGGAATGGAATCATATAATATTTTGTCTTTTGTGAATTGCTTCTTTCACATTTCATGTTTTCAAGGTTCATCTATATTGTATTATGTATCAATACTTTATTCCTTTTTGGTGCTGAATAATATTCCATTGTATGATTGTAGCAGTTTTATTTGCCCATTAATCAGTTTATGATCATTTGGGTTACCTTTTGGCTCTTCCGAATAATGCTTCTATATAGATATTTGTGTACAACTCTCTGTGAAGGTATGTGTTTTCATTTTTCTTGGGTATATATCTAGAAGTAGGTTGCTAGATCATATGGTAACGCTAGGTGCAACTGCCAGGCTGTTTCCCACAGTGGTTGCACAATTTTATATTCCCACCAACAGTATATGAAGGTTTGAATTTCTCCATATTTCTCTGAAGTCGTTATTGTTCATCTTCCACTTTATTTGTGGTATCCTTTAAAACAAAATGTTTTTGATATGATGACGTTTAGTTGATTTTTCTTTTGTGGCTTGTTTTGGTGTTATATCTAAGAGATCATTACTTAATTTAAGGTGATGAAGATTTTCACCTATGGTTTCTTTGAAGAGCTTTATAGTTTTATCGCTTAAGATTAGGTCTTTGATCCAGTTTTGTGTTGTTATACCTGGTCTGAGGTAGGGGTCCAATTTCATTCTTTTGCATGTGCATATCCACTCATCCCAGTGCCACTTGTTGAGAAGACTATTCTTTCTCCCTCCGAATGGTCTTGGCACCCTTGCCAAATGCTGACTCGTGTAAGTTAATAAAAGGAAACTTTGTTTAGAATGGAGTAAGAATACCAGTAGGGGGAGCTCTCAAATTCTACCACTTGACAGTTACAAATCCAACAGGAAGAGGCCGACTTTACCATCCCAGTAGGAGGAAGAAGGGTGTTCCTCATACCCTCGCCACACCCCAGCCAATAAGAGGCTGTCACAGCACAGCCAATGGAAAGCCACTTTACTTCAAATTCCCAGTTTATTTCAATGGACTGTTGTTTATAATAGATTTCCCATCATCCTCCTTTCTCGTATAAGAGCATTTCGCTCCTCTGTTCCGGGGCCTTGCCCATAGTTCAGCTTCAGCTTGCTTATTCTAGATTGCAATTCTCTGCTCTTCCCAAATAAACCCATTTTTGCTGGCAAAATAACTGGCAGTTTTGTCTTTTCAGGCTAACACCCTAAATGTGAAGGCTTATTTCTGAACTCTCAATTTTATTCCAAAAGAGTTGGGAAATTTAACTACTTACTGTGTTTCAGTCACAATCCTAGTCACGAAATCACGGTAACCCTATTCTTACTCCCATTTTATACGTGAAGTAGCCAAGAAATGGAGTGATTTACCCAAGACCAAACTATTAAGTGGCACAGCCAGGACTTGAACTTAGGCTGACTGATTTAAGAGACCGAGCCTTTAATCATGCTATAAATAAATGTAAGAAATTAGAACTTAGAATTCCAACGAAGAGTTAATTTTATTAAAAACAGGTGGAGGTCGAAGTGGCCAGTAAGTTTGCAAAAGTACGAGAGTAGGGGCTTTACTGACTTGCTTCTTACTGAGTTTTAGAAACGGACCTGCGTTCCCTGGTTGAAACCTTTCCAACCCCAACTTTAAGAATTTCTAAGTCGACGCACTGGGTTGGCTTCTCTGCTTACTGGGGCACTGCAGAGCGGGAGTCGCCCTTTAGGCCCACAATTAGAGCAGCCGGGAGCTCACTCCCCTAGCCCTTAGGCCCCACCCCAACCTCGGCAGGAGAGCCGAGGAGTGCAGGGAGTCTGCGCTCAAGGCGCGGCGCGGTCCGGGATGCGATAACTCTCGCGGGAAGATGCGTTCGTTACCTTGGCAACAGCGTCTACGGTCTCGAAAGATGGCGGGGCGAAGTGTTGGTGCTCGGGTTAGTTCAAACAGACTCCGGGGTAGCGACTAGCTTCTTGGCCGGCCAGAGAACGCGGAACCTCACTTAAATTCAGGTGTGAAAGTCTCTCTCTCTTTTTACAGAGACGGAGCGTTTCAGGCACTCCGCTCCCGCCGCGTGTTCAGCAACCTGCTGCGTCTCGACGGGACCTCCTTGCCAGGGAGGAAGAATATAAGTAAGAAATTAGGCCATTCAGTTTTTCCTTCTTTCCTTAACCCATGAGGTTGCTTGCAAATACTTTACTGGTGACTGACTGGATATTTGGGGTCACTCACTGGTCGCCATTCTCTTTTCAACATCCTGTTCGCTAGTCTTCATCTTTTCTTCGCTAACTTAGGTGTTTGAAAGGGGTGAAAACGTAGCCCAAGTAAACATGTTCATCAGCAAAGTGATACTGCTAGAGGTGATTTGGATAGCAGGAATTGCCAATAGTTCTGTTTCTAGTTTAAGAAAATCCACTTAATTTGAAGCTCTTGGGAGTTCGATTTTGTAAATTTCTCATAGGCTTGGTTTCTAAATTGAAAGCGTACTTCCTTGCAGTGCAGTTGGAATTCCCGTTCTCATCTACATTTGGTGTAGGAAAGGAGGATTCCTTTCCTTATCGTCTGTCAGTGTAATTACACCTATTCTGACAACAAGTGCTTTCATTCTTGGACCATTTCACTCTTCATCCCCCAGTTTTCACACAGAAGCCAGAGTAATCATTTAATTTGATCAGGTCAGTTCTTCGCCTCAAACTTTGCATTGGTTCCCCTTTGCACTTTAAAAAGTCTGTTAGATCTGACACCTGTGTCTTGTTTGATCTGGTGCCCTCTCTTCTGTGCCTACCAGTCTCCAGCCTCAGTAGTCTTTAAGTTTCTCCAGCTTTTCCCTTGAGGGCTATCATACTCATGCCTTCCTGTAGTGCTAAGCGTGGTCCTGAATTATGTTAAGCTTCCCAGTTAATCTTTTATACTGACTTGTTATTCTTTGCAGTTAGCATAATGGTTACACACTAATTTGTAGTGTACTTTGGGAGGCCAAGTATTTTGTCATTGCATATACCCTTACAAAATTATATTTTAACGACTCATTTTCTTTATGATTTACCTAATTTAATTTAAAATTTAAGAAACATAGCACTACTTCATATTGTTAAACATAGAATTACCACACCATCTGTACTTAAAATTAAAACATACTTATTTTTATTTTCTGACTTGTTTCTTTTTTAAAAAAATTCAAGTTAGTTAACATATAGTGTGGTATTGCCTTCAGGAATAGAATTTAGTGATTCATCACTTACATGTAACTATACCCAGTGCTCATCCCAACAAGTGCCCTCCTTAATGCCCATCCCCCACCTAGCCCATCTCTTCCAGCAAACTTGTTTGTCCTCTGTATTTAAGAGTCTCTTAATGGTTTGCCTCCCTCTCTTTTATCTTATTTTATAAAATTAAAGCATATTTAAAGTTAAAATGGAACTGTATTATCTTTTCATAAACTAGTCAGTTGTTAATTTGCCATAGCATATAGGAAGGTAGTCGTTCTCCTCTATTTAATGAAATGGCTCTATTAATCCAGCTCAAGAGTGTACTAAGCAATTGACCTCTTGCCCTTGCACAGTTCTGAATTAGCTGTGCTCAACCCCACATGGTTATTTTCATTACCATATACCGATAGCACCAAATACCTGCATTGGTTAGGTTAATTCATTTACTTACTTAAGGGTATATTTTGCACTTAGCTCTGGTGTATTGTTATGGTCCTGCTTAAAGTCCTCTTAAAGACAGCTACAGGAGCTATTCTGTTTCAACAGAAATCATTTTGTGGTAAAGGTGGCCAGTTGTTACTTGTTTGTTATCTTTACTTGGGTGTGCAAATCTGAGGCATATATGAACAGAGTCGGTCCCAGGCTCAGCCTGAAGCTGTATATCACTTCTGTACCATTCAGAAGAGTAAAATGTTTGAGCATTCTTGTAGGCAAAGATATAAATTAATAAGAGAAAATTGTGTCACATGTTCTTGGTAGTAAGTGTATATGGGATGTCTCCATTCAGCAGAACACAGCACTTCTTGGGGATTCCAATCCAAAATCTTCTATAATCAGCTCCTGTCAAATATTTGAAGGAAATAATCACCATCTGAGAGGATATGCTGATGGGTCAAGTCACTAGGTTTTACATGTTTCATGCCTATGATATAAAACCAGAAAGCTAAGCAATAAGATTATACGACATCTGTTTTAAATGTCCTGATAGCTGGTAGGGCAAGCCCCACCACTCCCCATACACCATGCTCGTAAATGCCAATTATATTGGATTTACAGATTAATATGCAGAGCACTGGCATCTTTATGCTATTGAATCTTTCCTTTCATGAATAGGATACATTTCCACAGGGATGAGTTTTTTTTTTTTTTTTCCTTTTTGGTGTCCTTTAACATTTTATATTACTACATGAAACTATCACACATATTAATCTGTTTCAAAGTGCCTTAGAGTTTTTGTGGCTGTAATGAATGGCTTTTTTTGTTTTTGTTTTTGTTTTTTTTATCTTAAATAGGCTCCATGTCCAGCGTGGAGTGCACCCGGGGCTTGAACTCATGACCCTGAGATCAAGACTTGAGCTGAGATCAAGAGTCAGACACTCAATCAGCTGAGCCACCCTGGTGCCCCAAAAATTGCATGCTCTACAGACTGAGCCAGCCAAGTGTCCCACCTTGCATTTTTTATAATGACAGTTATGCAAATTATGATAGCATTGTCTCTTCACAGTTTCTCATGCATCTTTTTTTTTCTCCATTTAGTTAGGACTCCATTGCAGTATGGAATAGGAAAAGTGATGGTGAGCATCCTTATCTTAGTTATGGTTTTAAGGAGCCCACTTAATTTATCACGTATTTGACGTTTGATGTAGAGTTCTGCTAGATTCTTTTATCAGGTTTAGGCACATTATTTCCTTTAATTCCTATTTTGAATGACTGTTAAATTGCATCAGAACTTTTTTTCCCCACAATAATTTAGGTGATTAAATGCCCCCCTACACTTTTAATGTTTTAATATATTGAACTACCAAGCAGATTTTTTATTTTCCTTTAAAGACTGCTCAGTTTGATTGCTATAACTTTATGTAGGTTTTTTGCATCTTTGAACAAAAGTGAGATTGGTCTTATACTTCTTTCTAGTTCTTTTCCTTCTGATTTTGATATCAGTATTATCCTAGCCACATGAAATAACTGAATAGTTTTCCTTTTTTTTTTTTCTGTTCTTGGAAGCTTTTTATAATCAAGGATCATCTACCCTCAGGTTAAAATTGTAAAATTAAGTATGATGTCTTTTTTTTTTATGTAATTGTTTTGCCTATCAATTCAGTTTCGTTAAAGATTATTCATTTATTTAGATGTACTAGTGCATCCAGAATAAATTTTGGTTATTTGATAGTTTTCTAGAAAAGTGTCCACTTCATGTATGTTTTAAAAGGTAATAGCATAAATATGCTCTAATATGCTAATTTTTATTTTAATAATAGTTAATACTTGTTTAAAGTACAGTATATTTAGCATACCATGTTATATTCATTTCAGGTATAGAATATAGTGATTCAGCAATTCCATATATCACCTGGTGCTTATCACAACAATTGTACTCCTTTATCCCCATCACCTGTTTCACCCCGCCCCTCTGGTAACCATCAGTTTTTTCTCTACTGTTAAGAATCTGTTTCTTGGTTTCTGTGTGTCTCTCTCTCTCTTTTCCTCTTTACTCATTTGTTTTCTTACATTCCACATATGAGAGAAATGTGGTATTTGTCTTTCTCTAACTAACTTATTTCACTTAGCATAATACTGTCTAACTCCATCCACATCTTGCAAAGGGCAAGATTTCATTCTTTTTTATGGCCGAATAATATTCCATTGTGTGTATATGTGTGTGTGTGTGTGTGTGTGTGACTTATAAGTTTTAAGTCTTGCCTGTAACCTTGTACATACCTTTCTGAAGCTTTCCAGTATTATTTTTTGTCTTTTTATCTTGCTGGGAGGTTTATTTATTTTATTGGTCTTTTCAGAGAACTAGCTTTTACTTTTGTTGCTAATCTATGTAATTTTTAAAAATTTCATTGGTCTTTATCCTAGCTCTTCTAATTGTGGTAGTTTCTTTTTTTTTTTTTTTTTTTTTTTTTTTTTTTTTTTTTTTTTTTTTTTTTTTTTTTTTTTTTTTTTTTTTTTTTTTTTTTTTTTTTTTTTTTTTTTTTTTTTTTTTTTTTTTTTTTTTTTTTTTTTTTTTTTTTTTTTTTTTTTACTTTTTAGTTCTAGTTTAGTTTATATTTAGTTTACTTTTTATTTTATTTGTTTTTTTTAGTTTTTTCTTATTTTTTAATAAATACATTTAATTTCTGTAAATTTCTCTCCAACTACAGCTTATTCGTATTTCAGGAACTGTTTTGATATGTATTTCTTTTGTAGTTATTTTGTTTTAAATATTTTATGTTTTTTGTGGTTATTTAGGAGTTTTTTAGTTCCCAAGCATATAGGGTATTTGCTTGCTTTATTTTAGTTATTTGAAATTTATTTTTAATTGCACTATGATCACAGAATTATATACTAATTTTTAAAAATATGTTAAAACTTGTGAGCAGTACATATTCAATTTTTGTAAATGTTCACATATTCTTGATAAGGATATTTGTTGTTTGATGAATCTCCTAGCTCAAGCTAATTAATTTGGCTGTCCATAACATCAGTATCCTCACCATTTTTTTGTCCCTGATAGCTCTGTTGATTCCTGTTAGGGATGAATTAAAATAAGCTATAACTGTAGTTTAAAAAATTCTCCTTATAATTGTGTTCATTTTTGCTTCAATGCTATATTGTTTGATTTACTTAATCTTATAGATGAATTCTTTTCATTTTTATTCTGTGCCATTTTTTTATTCCTTTATTTTCAAGCTTCTTATGTCATTTAGCTTTAATAGCATTCTTTTTATGTCCTGTCTGATCATTTCTGCCTTCCGATAAGTGAATTTATTTGTATTATTGGTTATTAATTGAAAGTTGTTTGAACCATCTTATTTTTTTTTTAAAATATTTTATTTATTTGACAGAGAGAAACACAGCCAGAGAGGGGGGAGCACAAGCAGGGGGAGTGAGAGAGGGAGAAGCAGGCTTCCTGCCGAGCAGGGAACCCGATGTGGGGCTCGATCCCGGGTCTCCGGGATCATGACCTGAGCCGAAGGCAGTGGCTTAACCAACTGAGCCACCCAGGCGCCGCCAGAACCATCTTATTTTTTTAATTTTCTTTTTACTATTGCTTTTCTTTGTTGTCTTCTGTCCTCTTTTGGATTGAAGATATTTTTATTATGTCTTTATTTTCCTTTTTCTGGTTTGGAAAGACCTTAACATGCTTTAACTTGGTTTGCTCATCTGTTAAGTTAGATAATAATTTACTTCCTCTTTGTTTTGAATACTCCTACTCTCCAGGTTATCATTAATGTTATTTTTATATTCTGTACAAATTTAGATTATCATATTTTCAGTTTTTTTCTCATCGTGATTTTTTTGTAGGTTCAGCTGCAAATGAAGTGTAGACCCTTCATTACTTCTGAGTCTCATCTTTTCTGAAAAATTTGTTACATGATATTTATTCTTCAATGAGTTTAACTGTACATAGAATTATAAGTGATCTGTTTTCTTCCTCCTGAGTTCATTAAAGATAACACTAATTTGTCCATTGGAATCTAGAGAAGTGGAAAAACCAAAAACCATCTTAGCTTTTTAGAACATAATGTCGGTAGACTATCTTTCTTGGTTCTTTTAAAATAATTGCTTTAGTAATTTAAAGATTATTTTTGTCCTTGAAGTTCTGCAATTTCACTATGATGTATACAGGTATGGGCTTGTTTTCTTTCTCTCTCTCGTTCTCGCTCTCGCTCTTCCTTTTTTTACTATTTAAATTTTGTAGAGATTACACCTTGTGTGGGGCTCAAACCCACAACCCCAATATCAAGAGTCAGATGCTCTACCAACTGAGCCAGCCAGGGGTCCCTGTTTTCTTAATTCTGTGTGAGATTCGTATCTTTCCTCAATTTAAGAAAATTCTCAGTATTCAAATATTGACATTCCCTCCTTCTCTGGAATTTCCTTCTGCAACTTCTGTTAGGTAATTAGACATCTGTCTTTGTCCTATAGTATCTCTTCAATGCATGTTAACCTCTCTTTTATTTTTATCTTTTTGTTTCTCTGTATCTCCTTTTAGGTGAATTTTCTCATATCTGTCTTCTCATTCATTTCCTTTTCAGTTCTCATGGTATTGTTCAGTGTTTTCACTGAGTTTCAGTTTTTAAGTGCAATGACTGTGTTTTTCATTTATGTAATTCTGTTTGGTTCTTTTCTAAATTCAGTGTTCTTTTGTAAGAAATACTTCTTCTTGCCTAATGGTTTCTATTCCTGCTTTTGGGGGACTGGGCAAATGAAAAATGCTGATTTAAAGGTCTTTTAAAGATAGATTTTAGGTTTATGTTTTTAGATTTAGATAATCCTGTTCTTATGGTATAAATCTAGTTGTGACTACTAATTCTCTGTCTTGGCCACGCCTTTCTTTATGCAATTTGTTCTTTGTGAAGTCATTTTTAGCAGGGTTTGCTTTCTGAGAGAGTTCCATATACTCTAAAAGTGTCCTTGTAGGTTGATTTCACATTTACTTTTCCTAGCTTATCAGAGTTTTCACTGGTTTTGGTATGGCTTTCTGTACTAAAATTGGGCATAGGGTCCCTATGCCATCTGGGTAAGATGAATTTGCTGTGTTTACTCAAAAGAGAGTCTTTTCCACCCCATGGCTCCAGTTTCATTTCTGTGTACCCAAGGTTAGGGATAGTGTTTTTGTAGTCTGTGTTTCACAGGTGTAGCCTTTCATGACTCCCACACATGCATCAGTTTTTAGCTGTTAGACACTTTTGGCTTCTGTTCCTGTTTACTGCTCTCACTTTGAGTTGCTGCTTTATTTTTAGTGCCAGGGTATTTCCCTTGCCTGAGCTGGAGCTTAGCAGTATTTCCTACCTTACATTTTTATCCAACAAGTTCATTGGTTTGGAGCAGAATAGTGTTCTGCCTCATCTCAGAATACCGTATTGACCAGAAGCTTCTATTTAAGTTCTCATGATTCCAATATGTTAAGGAAATATGAAAAATCAAGTAATGACATCTTAACTGCAACTTCAAGTCTTCATTATTTTTCTTTTGATTAACTCATCCTAAGATATAAAAATATTTCTTGAAACATTCTGAATCACATATCTAAGTAAAACAACAAGATATTTAAAAAATTGCTCAACATATTCCCTTCATATAATTTCAAAAGAGCCTAGATGGCCTAGAAATGTGAGCTCTAAATAAAATTAAAAGTTTTATGCTTTCAAAGATGTTTATTATAATGTTAACCTTTAAAAGTGAAGAAAAGAACTTTAACAGTAGGAACAGTTGCATATATTATGTTAAGTGCAACTCATTACAATATTGCATAGCCATTAAGGCATGAATTATAAAGATTATGCAGAGCTAAACATATTCTTTCTGTATTTTTATGGGAAAACAGAGTGTGAAATTGTGTATATAGGTGAAAATTAGAAGGGAATATGAAAAATGGAAACATTTGGATGATGGTGGTAGGATTATGAGCAATTTTATCTTTGAAAACCATTTCCTTCAGTGATATTGCCATTCTTCCATTCTAAATTGGGCCAAATAGTACTCCTGTTCTTTGCCAGATTCCAAATAGATTGGGGGAAAAAAGGAGTGGCAGGTGGAAGTCAGATGTGTGCAACTGAGATGTCAGCCACATTAAGCCCGCTCACTAAACCCAGATTTACCTCCCCAGTTGCAGCAACACCCCCAGACCAAAGCAGGCCTCTCCCCCATCCTGCCCCATTCCTGCCCCCATTTGGAGTTGATCCCAAGAAGATGAATAGTGGAACTGAATTCAACCCACCCAATTTATTCTACCCAAATAAGTCATTACACCTGATGTGAGGGCTGGAGAGAGACCAAGAGTTCCTGTTTAAATTTCTACCATCAAGGATGAGGAATCTTGAAGAGTTGGAGGTAAGTGTTCTAATAATAGTGGTAATTTTAGAGTAAAAATGTCATGTTTATGTTTTGGCATTTCTTGATCAGCTGAAGTATAGTTAGTGAAATTTAATTACTTTTATTTTTGTTAGAATCTTCAGTTTATCCCAAATACTCAATTATTTTTTGCTTTTAGGCGTTTGAATGAAGAATTAGAGGCAAAAACAGCTGATCTGGTTCGACAAGCTGAGGAAGTAATAGTAAGTGGATGTGCAATTATTATTAATTTCATGTGAATGCTAGTTTAACTTTCTGAAGTGCCCAAATCATAAATTTTTAGGTCAGTGAATTATCACAGATTGAATATGACTGTATGAATAGATGTATCATATATATGCATGTGTATTTTTGATATGCACACATTTTTTAAAAGCCACTAAAAAAGGGTTTTCAATTTTGATGTCCCAACCATCTAATTAATAAGAATATTGATATTTAATAATGTTTCCCACTACTTTAAAATTAATGTTTGAGAGTAGATGTATAGAATAAATGCTGGTAATTCAGTAAGGATCGAAATAAAATGGGCTCAGGACAAAAGTTGAATAAAGGATAATCATCACTAAGACTCATGGTAATTTATTGTTTCTTAAATTCTGCAGTTGGATTTAATTCAAATTCTTAGGGCTACACTAGTCAGATTTATAGTTAGAAAAAAATGTAGTGAAGTTATATTTTCACTAAACAAAGTCAGCATATTTTGACCCACTCTGGCTACCAAATTGGTTAATCCTACTTTAAGCAGCAAGTTAAACATTAGCATTCTCATTATTTATTGATAGGATATAGTAGTATTCCTTAGATGAGGAAAGTAGCTGCTTTCAAACTTCCTTCAGTTTTTACTCTACTTATACTTTTTTCTTTTAAATTCTCCACCCATCCCCCTCGGGATGGTAGTGAAGAATAGGCAATAATTTGTTTTAATGCCTTATTATACAGATCCATTAGTTTTGGAATAAGAATAATATTTTAGGTAATGTATTTAGATAATGGTTACAGATTTGCTAGTTTCATTTATAATCAAGTATTTTACTAAAAATATATTTTTAAAAGGTTTTATTTATTTATTTGACAGAGAGAAACACAGCTAGAGAGGGAACACAAGCAGAGGGACTGAGAGAGGGAGAAGCAGGCTTCTTGCCGAGCAGGAGGCCCAATGTGGGGCTCGATCCCGGGTCTCCAGGATTGTGACCTGAGCCGAAGGCAGTTGCTTTAACCACTGAGCCACCCAGGCGCCCCTAAAAATAAATTTTTATTATATCTTTTAGTTTTGCCAGTGTCAAAGAGCAGGAAAATAATTAACAAACCCAGTGTTAGAGGAGAAGGAGGATTCATTATACATTCTGCTCCAAGAATCCTCTAATAAGGATGATTCCCTGTACACCCCCTAAAAGAATAGAGTAGAAGCCTGGAATGTTTTGGGAAAGGGGAGAGGACATTCCTGCTCCACGAAAGCTAATGGATTGGTGCATTGAATTTTTGTTCACTCATTTTCACTTCAGTTCACTTCAGTATCATTGCCAAAAGCTTTTACTGTTAGTGTTTTAGTGCTTCATGGTCTTAGCATTGAAGCTCTGGGGCATGGGTGGCTCACTCGGTTAAGCATCTGACTCTTGATTTCTACTCAGGTCATGATCTCAGGGTTGAGATTGAGCCTTGTGTTGAGCTCTGCACTGGGTGTGGAGCATGCTTAAGAGTCTCTCTCTCCCTCTGCTCCTCCTCCTCTGCCCCCACACCAATATACTCTCTCTCTTTAAAAAAAAAAAAAAAAGAATTGAAGCTTTGCCCGATTTGAGACAAGTTTTTCTACCCATTAAACAAATTTATGCTTTAATTTCCTGTGAGCATAATTTCCTTTGCATGTTACACAAATTGAAAGACTAATGTAGTAGTCAAGCAGGAGGTAGATAAGATCAGATAAAGGCACTGATACATTTTTCCCTTAGATTGACTTTCTTAATCCAGAATCAATGAAAGTTGAAACTACATTGTTACAGACCTTATACTCATACCACACATAGCATTTGAGTTTTATGCCTTGATTTCATGGAAGCTGTGAACAACTCTGAAATGATTCATGATCAGAAAGGGACTTGACTATATCCTGGTTTTGTGGTTTTTCTCTATATGACTTATCTTTATTCATTTAACTAGAGAGATCATCAAGAAGTACATTCAAGGCCGGTCTCAACACAAATTAAATCCTATGAAAAGGAAGACGATTGCAGTTTAAGGTAAGTAACTTAAATTCTCAAACACCATTTTTTGATGATGTATGTGGATCTTTTTTTACATAAAATCTTTTTTTGCATGTATTAGAAATCTATAATTTGAATAATAACATAATGTATAATATACTAATAAAATGGAGGATTATATGAACCAGACATGATATAAACCCTTTACCTACTTTATGTCATTTAGTCCTCAAAATATTATTTTGAAATAAATATTGTCCTCATTTTAGAAATGAGGAAATTGGAGCTTAGCAAAATTCAGTAGTTTGCCCAAGGATATATAGATAATATGTATTTTCACTGAGATGCAAACCATAGTTGGTAAAGATTTCTGAACCTGTTCTTACATAGTATAGTACCTTTCTTTTAAAATTCCATATGAAAATTAGATAAAAATAAGTTACTAAAAATAAAATAGATCTTTTATTCCTTGAATTTCACATGAACTTTAGGTATGTAAAAAAAAAAAAAAAATAAGGGGTTGGGACGCCAGGGTAGCTCAGTCAGTTAAGTGTCTGTGTTCGGCCCAGGTCATACCAGGGGTCCTGGAATTGAGTCCTGCCTCAGGCTTCTTGGTCGACAGGGAGCCTGCTTCGGCTTGCCACTGCTTCTTCCTTGTCCTATCTCTCTGCCTCTCTCTGACAAATAGATTTTTTTTTTAAAAAATAGGGAATCAAGATGGATTTGGGGAAACAAAGGATCTGTGCGAATAGAACTATAAAATCTTATAGCACAGGCAATGGTGTTCACCCAACATTCTAAGTCTCTTGCTATGAGCAGAAGTCAAATTATTCTCTTCCAGTCCAGTAGACAGGAGTTGTATTTTGAATGTCCCACTGACTCTTTCTCTGCCATGATCAGTGAAAATCCAGTTGATGAAACCTCCCAGCCTGGGACAGCTCTTTCTCTTTACTGCTACTTTGTGTCAAGCCACTGAAGTTTTGGGGTTGATTTCCTACTTATACTAGTTATCCTTGTTAATACAGCAACTGGTATTGAGAATCTGGTGCCATATGACAAAAACTTGGAAAGTGTGGCTTTAGCTTAGTAGTTGGGAAATAACCAGCCAGGAAAGTGATCCTGGAGGCTGGAAAGGTAGAGAAGTACTATTAATGTCTTGGCAATGGATTTTTTTTTTTTTTTTTTTTTTGACAGAGAGAAACACAGCCAGAGAGGGAACACAAGCAGGGGGAGTGAGAGAGGGAGAAGCAGGCCTCCTGCTTGAGCAGGGAGCCCGATGTGGAACTCCATCCCGGGTCTCTGGGATCATGACCTGAGCCGAAGGCAGTCGCTTAACCAACTGAGCCACCCAGGAGCCCCTTGGCAATGGATTTAGTAAAACTGCCACCTTTGGTAAATTGGAAGGCAAGAAAGGTGTCAAATGAACTTGTGCTGTCAGGGAGAAAGGTTGGAAAAGAGAATATTAGTAGTATGTGCTGCTACTATTAGTTGTATTCCTTCCCCACCTAATGGTCTTGCCAGTGTTGTCAAAAGCCAGCTGCCTATTTGTGGACTCTCAATTCTATTCCTTTGATCTGTATATCTGTCCTTATGCCAGTACCACACTGTCTTGATTAACCTTGCTTTGTAGGATTACCTGCTTTTAGACCAAAAAAATTATGAAATAAAATTAAAGTCTCTGAGGCCTATTAAAACTCAGCCTTGAAGCAAAGATCAGACTAAAGATGTGGTCTTCATGCTATTGATAAAACTTTATAATGGATTAAGGTTCTTCAGGGCAAGGATCATTTTGAATGGCACCTAGTGAAACTTCCAATTGGATAAGGTGGCTCCAGGCAAAACTCTAACTAAAGATATAGTCTCCCCAAAGAAGTCTGAGAACCTCAAAGTAAGCCATTGTTAAAGTGGGGAAAGGGGGAGGGAAGAGGATGAGGTGTTCAGTGTAAAGAAATATAGTCTTGGAAGGAACTGTGGGTGTGGTATAATGGCACACGGAAGTGACTAGAATGAAAGAGAATCGAAATCCACTAGATTTGGGGGGAGTTGTGCCAGCTAAGAAACTTTGAATGATAGACTAAAACTGTTTGTGACTGTTTATATCTCAAAACAGCTGTAGGTCCTCCCAGTCTTCTAAGATGAAGAAGCAGGCTGTGAGAGCAGCATAGCCCAACCAGGATAGAATGTTTAACACCTTAGAGGACTTAAAAACAAAAAAGAAATGTGTTATTTTAGCTCATACTTGAAATATTGGGACATCATTTACTCAAAAGTACTGCACATGATCCAGCAATTCTCCTTTAGCTGTTTACCCAAGAAAAATGAAGATACATGTCCAAGGGAAAACCTGTATGCGAATGTTTATAGCACTTTTATTCATAATTGTCAAAAATTGGCAATAGTTCAGCTATCCAGTGGTGAACAGATAGGATGAGCAGATTTGGTATATCCATGTATCCGTAAAAAGCAATGGACTACTGATGCAGCAACAACATGGATGCTAAGTGAAAGAAGCCAGATTAAAACATATGTATACTGTATGATTCCATTATTTTCAAGTTTTTATTTAAAATCCAATTAGCATACAGTGTAATACTAATTTCATGTGTAAAATTCAGTGGTTCATCACATATATACAACACCCAGTGCTCATCACAAGTGCCCTCCGTCACCCATTTAGTCTATGCCCCTGCTTTCCTCCTTTCCAGTAACCGTCAGTTTGTTCTCCAGAGTTTGAAGTCTGTTCTCTGGTTAGTTTGCCTCTCTTTTTTCCCCTTCTATATTCCATTTATTTGACATTCTGGAAAAGGTAAAACTATAGGAACAGAATCTGATTAGTGGTTGTGTGTGGTGGCGGGGAGGGAATTAACCACAAAGGGTCACAACAGAACCTTTGGGATGATGGAAATATTCTCTCTTGGTTGTTGTTGTGGCTGCATGACCATAAAATTTGTTAAAATTTACAGAACTGTTTGGGGCGCCTGGGGGGCTCAGTCAGTTAAGCTTCTGCCGTCGGCTCAGGTCATGATCTCAGGTCCTAAGATTGAATTCTGCATCAGGCTCCTTGCTCAACTGGGAGCCTGCTTCTCCTTCTGCCTGCCGCTCCTCCTGCTTGTGTTCTGTCTCTCTGTCTCTCTCTGACAAACAAATAAATAAAATATTTTTTTTTTAAAGATTTTTTATTTATTTGACAGAGAGAAACACAGCCAGAGAGGGAACACAAGCAGGGGGAGTGAGAGAAGGAGAAGCAGGCTTCCTGCCGAGCAGGGAGCCCGATGTGGGACTCGATCCCGGGTCTCCGGGATCATGACCTGAGCTGAAGGCAGTCGCCCAACCAACTGAGCCACCCAGGCGCCCCAAATAAATAAAATATTTTTAAAAATTTATAGAACTGTAGAAGTGCCTGGGTGGGTTCAGTTGGTTGGATGTCCTCTTGGTTCTGCTCAGTCATGATCTCATGGCTTGTGAGATTCCCTCCCCAGGCTCCTTGCTCAGTGGGGAGTCCGCTTGAAAGATTCTGTCCCTCTGCCCCTCCCCCTGCTTACATTCTCTCTCTCTCTCTCTCTCTCTCTCTCTCTCTCTCTCAAAATGAATAAATCTTTAAAAAAATTTATAGAACTGTAAATCTAAAGAGTATGTTTTAAAATTTTTATATCATTTGCTGTACACTCACGAAACTACATATCCTTATTATATGTAATGTTTTCTGATATTCTATGGGAAGCGATGTTTAGCAGTTACCAAAATTTCAGAGTTTGGATTACAAAGATTAGGTACAGCTTTTATCAAGTAAACTAAAAGACTGAAATAATGGTAACAACAATTAATCCCTAGATTCTGTTGAAGCGAGTGAGAGACTGATTTCACAGACATAAAAATAAATCTGGTTTCTTTTCACTAAATTTTCCTTAAGTGCAAAGTGGTGATGACACCTCTGTTTACCTTCATCAGGTGGCTTTTTAAAAAAATGCTACTGTTTGAACAGATGGCTTTTACCACGTGAAACCTGCCCCTTGACTATTAGTTGGAAATTGCTGAAGATGGGAGGAAATTCTGTAAAGAAGCAATCCATTTTAGCTTGGAACAATCATTCATGTGAAATGATGGTGGTCAGGCAGTATATATTATAATACATCTTCAACATCCAAGGTTACTCTGCCAGACAATATGGTCAGGAAACCAGAATTTAGTTTCCTAATAGTATAGCATACATATCCTCCAGTGTGCTGGAAGCAAGGTTTACCACACACATCATTTCAGTTATGTTACACACGAACCTTTCATGAGAAGTGTAACAAAAATAGCTAGAATACAATGTTTTCGTTCATTTTTTATGGAAATACACTGGCAAAATAATGTCACTCTCCTAAACCTGAGGGAGACTGTTAAATGTCTTTTGGCTGATGCATATATGTATCAGGGGCAGGGGAAATGGAAGACGTGGAAAATGTAGGGAAGTTGCAAGTATTTGATATGAAGACCATTAAATAGGACACCTAAAATTTGTGTAAAACTTGGTAACATTTTAATGTCATAAGTGAGAATGATTGTTTAGTCTCTGTAATTTTAAGGTAATTTGAATGCCTTCTTTTTTCTTTCCAGAGCTATTTCTACTTCTTTAAAATGGTGTATATATTATCTAAGTATATTTTTGTGTTTAATATTGAAATAACTTATGTATGACTAGTTGAGTTGGTGGCAACTAATGGAAAGTAATTTTGTTTTTATGTCCTTATTATGGTTATGAATTCTCAGGGGATCTGATGGAGGGTTTTTTGTTTTTGTTTTAGTTTTTTGGTTTTTATTTTAAGATTTTATTTATTTATTCGACAGAGAGAGAGAGACAGCAGGGAGGCAGGCAGAGAGAGAGAGAGGAGGAAGCAGACTCCCTGCCAAGCAGAGAGCCTGATGCAGGCCTCGATCCCAGGACCCTGAGATCATCACCTGAGCCAAAGGCAGAGGTTTAACCCACTGAGCCACCCAGGCACCTCTGTTTTTTGTTTTTTTGTGTGTGTGGTTTTTTTTTTTTTTTTAAGATTTTATTTATTTATTTATTTGACAGAGAGAAACACAGCAGCGAGAGAGGGAACACAAGCAGGGGGAGTGAGAGAGGGAGAAGCAGGCTTCCCGCTGAGCAGAGAGCCCCATGTGGGGCCCGATCCTGGTTCTCCAGGATCATGACCTGAGCTGAAGGTAGTTGCTTAACCAACTGAGCCACCCAGGTGCCCCTGTTTTTTCGTTTTTAATAGCAACAATAGATAGTAGCATGGTAGTCTTTCAGAAATATTAATACATGTAATAGGTATGATTTAGACAATTGATCAGGGGTAGGCAAACTCTTCAATAAAGAGCCAGGTAATAAATATTTTTGTATTTGTGGACTTTACAGTTTTTGTCAGAACTCAACTTCGCTGTTGTAGTGAGAAAACAGGCATGTATAATGTGAAATGAATGGTTGTGGGCAGATTCAGCCCATGGGCCATAAAATGCAGACCCCATAAGCACTCTTTGTTTCAAATAAAAGCGTATTTTTGAAAACTGTGCATAAAAATGAATTGTATTTTAGAGTTCAAACTTAAGTAATAAAATGACTTAGTAACGGTGATGTAATGTACAGCAAAGGGAATGTAGTCACTGGTATTAAAACAGCTTTGTATGGTAATAGATGGTAACTAGACTTTTTGTGGGAACCATTTTGTAATATATAAAAATACTGAATTACTATAATGTACACCTGAAACTAATAAGCTATTTTATGTCAGTTACACTTCAATAAAAAAAAGAATGTGAAAATGTTTTTGAAAAAAAAGGAGTTGTATTTTAGATGTATTTATTCATGCATTTAACAAATACTCAGTGACAGTTTAAGAGCTCATATGCTAGGTACTATGCCAAGTACTAGGTAGGCATGGAGCAGTGAACCCTCATGGAGTTCACAGTGTAATAGGGAAAACAGACACTGATCACATATTTAGATGCATTTACAAAGGATAACACTGGATGGGCTCATGCTAAAAAGCCTTGTAGTGAATCATTTTGTAAAATGGTAATCACTGCGCTCACACTTAAAAGCCTTGTGATCAATCATTTTGTAAAATCGATAATCCCCGTGTGCTACCAATAATCATTCCTTGTGATTTCATTTGTTAAAATTTGTGCTATATTTCCCTATAGATATATTGGTGTTACAGTATATCTTCTCAAAGTTGAATTATTTAACCAAAAAGCTTTTGTTGTTTGTGACACTTATCAAAATAAATTAACATGTGCATGATGAGAATCATAGCAAAGTCTACTTGATAGTTGTCTATTTTTCCTTTCAGATATAATTACTGTTGAATTTTATTGTGTCTCTGTTTAGTAACATCTGTTATTAATGTGTAATGTTTATTTTTGGTCTGTAGAGGTCTGTTATCTGAAGGGATAGTTCATCTACATTCAGAAACAAAGGTATGAAATCAAACTTCTGGGGTGCCTGGGTGGCTCAGTCGGTTAAGCATCTGCCTTCGGCTCAGGTCATCATCCTGGGGTACTGGGCTCGAGCCTTGTGCTGGGAGCTCTGCTCAGTGGGGAACCTGCTTCTGCCTCTCCCTCTGCCTTCGGTACCACCTGCTTGTGGCCTCTCAAATAAATAAAAAATATTTTTTAAAAAATTTAAACTTTCTGTAAATATAATTACATTCTGTAGAATTTAGATTATTTTTTAGATTTTTCTTAGAATAAAATGGAGGCATATGACTATAGAAATAGAATATAAGCCTTGATACCTAGATGAGGTGCCTTCATGAAGTGTTACTCATAAAATAAATTGAATGCTTTTTTTGTCTCATAATTTCACTGAACAATTTAGATATATATTGGAAAAAATTCTAAGTAAATTGAATGAATGAATCTGTAACATAAGCATTTTTAGTTTTCTCTCTGAAGCCCAAATTCACTAGATATACCACCCAAAAAAGAAAAGTATTTCTATACAAAGAAGGTAATTTGAGAGGTTTATTCATTCATTTAAATATTTACAGTGTGTAGATCACTCTTGCAGATGCTAGGTGAATTGGGATCTACAAGTTCCCCATCTCCTGGGATCTAGGCCAAGGGAACGGTATATGTGCAGGTGTCTCTGGGGAATAATCAGTGAGGCGAGCTAAACTCTGCATCACAACATTCAGTGTAATGTGCCACTAGCTAGCTGACTATCCTTGAATTTTGGAGGCTCATTTTCCTTATCTTTGAATCTGTTGGTGCTACTGATATCTAGGTCTTTTACAGCGTTACATTTCTGGGATTCTTTAAAATACAATTTGACTAATTCCAAGAAAATAACAATTCTTCTGTGTAGTAAGCTAGCAATTTTGTATATTATAAAATTTCTTTTCATGACAAATGACTGGAATCTAATTAATCAATAATTTAAATTCTTTTGATGTAGCCAAAGACCAAAAATGTTGATGCAGTAAACAAGGTTCCAAACAAACTGCGCTCTGCAAATAAAGGAAGGAAAACAAATTCAAGGTATAGCACAGTTTTAAAAGTATTACTTTCCTTTTTTAATTTGATGATTCACAGTACCATCCTTTTAATTATTAAGCTCTTTCTGTTTCTCCGGATGTTTTTATACCTTACATTGTATATATCTTATTTACATTCAACAATTTAAAACGTGCTGTACTCAGAAATGTCTTGCAGCACTTACAAAACATCTTATATTGTTCTCTTAAGCAAAATCGCCACATTTCAAATTTTTTTTTTAAGATTTTATTATTTGATAGAGGAGAAAGTGGGTGAAAGAGAGCATGAGAGGGGAGAAGGTCAGAGGGAGAAGCAGACACCCCGTGGAGCTGGGAGCCCGATGTGGGACTCAATCCCGGCACTCTAGGATCATGACCTGAGCTGAAGGCAGTGGCCCAACCAACTGAGCCACCCAGGCACCCCACTACATTTCAGATTTTTAAGTGTTAGATTTTTTCTTACAACTAAGACTAGATCATAGGTGTCTTTCTCTTCCTAGTTCTCTCAGACTAGTCTACTTTTTCAAGCATTTAATGGAACACTTTACATTAATGCGTATGTTGACATACAGAATGATTTGGTGTGTTCTGAGTAGGACTATAGGATCATTATAATTTACATTCTCTTGTTTTTGATGAGAAAGAATTCAAGACTGTTCTTAGTAGTTTAAGCTTAAACAGGGGACCAAGAGGCTTTCTATAATAGACCTAGTAAAGGAAGGTCACACCTGAAGTGGATTGTACCAACCAGCTTCTTTTTATTAAATGTCTGTTACTCACCCAAAATGATAATCGCACTATAATCCTAGAAAAATCCTTGTTAATGTTTGTGTCTTTTAATTAGCTAAATAACTTTTTTGTTTAATAAAAGAAAGGAAAAATAGAATGAAGGGATAATGAAGAGAAAATAAATCTGAAATAGAAGAGAACTGACATAACTGGTTATCTCACTTTCAGACTTCAAAATTATTTTTTAAAGAAAACATTGTTTTGCTAAATAGAATTCTGAAGGCTTTGCTTATGTTGTAAAAGTAAGTTAACCTTTAAATAAAAAATTAAAAATAAGGCTTTTAGAACCATAAGCTTAATGGGCCAGGGCTGGCTCATTCCTTAATGCCTTTACTAGTGACTTATTTCATATTTCTTTCCTTGTTAAGAAAATCAAATCTAATTTTTTGGCTGACTTTGATTCTGGTTACAATGTGTTTCTTGAGATGGAAAAAAAGAGTTGATTTTGAGTCAGCTGAGAACTGTTCACTCTAATTTTTTTTCAAGAGATATTATTCTCCAGTGTTTGCAGAATTATGGCTAGAAGCAATATCACTTGAAACAGTTCTTCAGCAACATGTGATTTAAAAGCCACAGTATGGATTCGATCTGGGAGGCTAAGTTCAGCACTGAGTTTTGACATTTGCTTGTTTGGAGGCAATGTCTAGACATATTGGTTTCATAAGCCTTCTCTAGCTACTATAGCTGTGTGATTCATAAAGATGGAAAGTCAACTAAGTCTTTTATAATATCATCCTTGGAAGTGTCAATTGTAGATTTCATCATAAATTTAAAATTAATAATTTTTATCTGCTTTGCTATTTGAATAAAAAAGTCCTATCTCCTTTGTATATTGACACCGTGTGCAATATATGAATGTCTATATATATGTGTGTGCTTATTTATAGTATAAAATTGAAATACTCTGAAGTACATACTGCCAATGATGTTGCTATTCCAGAGGATTTCTCAGACTTTTCTCTTGCAAAAACAATTAGCAAAATTGAAGGACAACTGGAGGAAGAAGGTTTGCCTGATTGTATAGATGATGATATTTTTTGTGGTGTTAGTAATGAAATTGGAACAGGTAAGTTTTATTTTTATCCTTATATCAGAATTACTAAGGAAAAGATATTTAGGAACAATTTTTCTTGCGCTTAAAAGATGTATTTTGATATCTTGCATTTGTTTCAAAATCATCTAGTGGGACATGATAGTAGGAGCAGTGAGTGGAATTATAGATGAAATAAAATTGGTTTTGAGTCAATAACTACTGCAAATGAGTGATGGGAAAGTGGTTTTTCATTGACCTAATCTCTCTACTTTTATATATGTTTGACATTTTCTATTATAAAAAGTAAAAATTGAAAAAGACTAAATGGAGTTCTCCTGGATGGCTCAATTGGTTAAGCAACCAACTCTTGATTTCAGCTCAGGGCCTGATCTCAGGGTGGTGGGATTGAGACTTGCATCAGGCTCTGTACTCATGGGAGAGTCTGCTTGAGATTGTCTCCTCTTGTGGCCCCTCCCCCCTCAATAAGTAAATCTTAAAAAAAAAAAGACTATATGATATCAGTTCTATTGACTGCATTTCAACTAAGGTTAAAATGCCCCATAGCTTGTTACTAAACCATTAAAATAATTTTGGGTGGAGGGGCAAAGGCAGAAGGAGAGAGAGAATCTTAAGCAGGCTTCATGCCCAGTGTGGAGCCCTGCGGTGCAGAGCCTAATGCCGGGCTTCACCTCACAACCAATCAGGGCCAGAGCCAAAATCAAGAGTCAGATGCTTAACCAACTGAGCCACCCAGGCACACCACAGTAAAATAATTTTTAAGATCCAATGTTTCTTTGAATTCCTTTCCTTTATTGATACTGTATTCTATGTACTGCATATTAATAAATGAATGATGTGGCGTAAGTTAAAATAATCACATTAGTTTTCTAATACACGTACTTATAAACTCGTTCTCTGCATTTCACTTTGAACAATAATACTAAGTTTAGATCATCTGAAAATGGAATTTAGTTACCAGTAATGCCTCTAGAACTGTTGAATTTATGAGGAGTTACCTATGTGTTTATACACAAAGAATAAGATAGTTGAGTATATTTGAACATGATTAAGACTATAGTTGTGACTTCAGGGAAGCCATTTGGCCTCTCTGTAAGAGCAGTTGTTTCATTTTGAAATACAGCAGTTCATATGAGATAGTCATAAGCTTTGTCTTTAAAATCTCTGGATTCTGTGAAAACCGAAACAATTTATATGTGTAATGATTATTGTGCTACATGCTAGTCATTAATGAGGAGCAATTCATTTATGAATTTATTACATTTACTGACTTACCTAAGCTTTCTAGGGGTACTTTAAAGAAGGGAAGGTAAGTGAAGCAGGGGGTTGCCTTTACGTCCCCATCAAGATACCTTCAAGGACACAGTGGTCCCCCTTTGCCCGTTCTTCAGTACAGTTGCCCATGGTCCTGTTAGAATATTCCTGCTTTTAGATCCGTAGAACCAGTACAAACAGACTACCTTAAATTGCTACTTTCTCTTTATTGCTGAATCATCTCTCTGCCACTTTGCCTCCCTGCCTTCCCTTGCCAGACTCCTTGGCCAAGGTATCTCCCCTTCTGGGGGAGTTTTCTCTTATTCCAGATGATTGCCTGAATGGCTGTGTAGGCAAGAGGAAAAGATGAAAAAGTAGCTTAGTAGCACATACTGCTCTCTAAGACTAAGGTCAGAGGGAAATGGGGATGGGAGGTTCATGCTATGGGCCTGCAGAGGTGAGAGCATTTGGCTTCTTGGCGACACTGAGGTTAGCTGGGGGAGAGAAAGAGATGGACGACATCATGCTCTCCCATTCTCCTTCCTTTCTCCTTAGAGACCAGCTACTGCAAACTTCACATATTTAAATGTATCATTTCCCTGCTATCCTGTGCTAACCTGGAGTGACATGAGAGCCAGTCACCATTGATCAGCTCCATGGTAACACTAGGAGCATTTAGTAAGAGCTTTGGAGTGGAAAGTGTCTATGGAGGTGTTTTGGGCTCTGTTGGGGTATATCCTAATGACTCCTCAGAGACAGTTCAGGGTGTTTATTCAAGATAAGATCCGTGAAGGCAAAGCTTGTCTTTTTTTTTTTTTTTTTAAGAATTTATTTTATTTATTTGACAGAAACACAGCGAGACAGGGAACACAAGCAGGGGAGTGAGAGAGGAAGAAGCAGGCTTCCCTCCAAACAGGAAGCCTGATGTGGGGCTCCATCCGGAGACGCCGGGATCATGACCTAAGCCGAAGGCAGACGCTTAACAACTGAGCCACCCAGGCACCCCGAAGGCAAAGCTTGTCTTATTCCTACTATACCTGGAACATTATAGATATTTAATATATATTTTTTGGATAAATGATCAAATGAATTGTGGAGTGAGTTCTAAGTTCACTTTTCACTTTACTTACTTACATAGTTCTAGAAACATCAAAGATATACTACAGATATCATTGAATAAAGAATTTTAGGTAGCAGTGAAATACCAAAGGCTGGGGGGCGCCTGGGTGGCTCAGTTGGTTAAGTGACTGCCTTCGGCTCAGGTCATGATCCCGGAGACCCGGGATCAAGCCCCACATCGGGCTCTCTGCTCGGCAGGAAGCCTGCTTCTCCCTCTCTCACTCCCCCTGCTTGTGTTCTCTCTCTCGCTGTGTTTCTCTCTGTCAAGTAAATAAATAAAATCTTAAAAAAAAAAAAAGACATACATACATACATACATACATATATACATACATACATACCAAAGGCTGGTCTTAGAGATTGTAGGGAGAAAGCTTCAGAAGTAAGGTATTAGTGTTTTTTTTTTTTTTTTTTTGCTTCTAAGGCACATAGACTACATTTTAACTTCTGTGAAATTGGGATATGTGTTACAATCACTGGTATTTTATAAGCACAGTGGCTGAGATTGAAGCTGAGTTTTGCTAGAGAGGTTTTATGTTTGTTTCTGCCGAACACCTGGGGACGTTACCAATTTGAAACCACTTTAAATTCTGACTGAGGTTATTTTGGATCACATTGGTAAGGACAAATTCTGTCTATAGACTTAACGTGAGCCTTGTGGTTCAGAGTCGCAGGAGAGGTTTTTGTTGTTTTTCCTTTTTTTTCCTCAGTTCCAGGTTGAGATGTGAACAGGTCCTTACTGTTGGATGGATTTGTTTTTCATTTGTCTTTATAGTATGGGTATTTAGTGTCTTTACTGTTTTCAGACAGGGATCTCCTGTTAAATGCCCCATCTTGAACATTTTTTTCTCATAAAATAATGGTCTGTCTTGCAATTGATGGCATCTTAAATTCAGTGAAAGACAGTAAATGTAATTATTTAAATCCACAGAAGCCCAGAACAGATTTCTAAAGGCCAAACTCCGTGTTATACAGGAAGAATTGGATAATGTTGTATATGAATGCAATAAAAAGGTAAAAACCTCTCAAAATAAAGCTCTAATATTCAAAGATATGTTAGGAGCAGTTTCGGTTGTTTTAAAAATTATTCATTGAGATGTAATTTACAGTTGAATTTTAAATTAATTATATGTAAATACCGAATTTTATTCTATTTTGAGATGTTGAATTTTCTGATCTAAAGAATATTAAGTACTTGTTAGCAGTTACAAGTTTCTGTATAAGATTTACCAATATAAGCTATTAAATAAAAATAAAACATCTGACTTCCATTTTTGAGGGTGAAAATGGAATGCAGCTTGTTTTTCTTTGGGAAGTGAATATAAATATCTTAAATCATATGAAACTCCTTTTTGTTTTCTACTTTATGTTGTGATACCAACCTTGTGCATTTTTTTCACATAATCTATAATTTCCTAACTATAGGAAAATGAAATTCAGGATTTAAGGTCTCAAATAAAAAACTCTGAAGAAGATTGTATGAGACAGCAGCGAACAATTAATTTGCAACAGTCTCAAACAGAAAAATATAAAACTCTTTTTGAAGAGCTGAATAAAAAATGTGATGGATTACAGCAACAGCTGTCTTCAGTAGAAAAGGTAATAATTTTGCTATTTTTCCAGACCTAATGTTAAAGATACTAAAAACATTAAAGTTACATGTTTGTGTGGGCACCACTTTTGTTTGTTCAGTTATTTGTTAGTATTTTCTAAAATGTCTTCCACCATATAAGAATATTTTTAATAGCTTTAGTGAAATACAATTCACATACAATATGAATCACTCTTTAAAAATATACAGTTCAGTGGCTTCTAATATATTCAAGAGTTTTGTAGCTGTCACCATGATCAATTTTAGAACATTTTCATCACCCCCCAAAAAACACTCCATACCCTTTATCCACTGTATCCCAGTCTTCCCTCAGTCCCCTCCAGCTATAGGCAACTTCTGATCTATTTTCTGTTGATAGATTTGCCTATATTGGACATTTGGACATTCTATATATAGAATCGTACAGTACAAGGTATTTGTGACTGACATCTTTTGTTTAAGAATGTTTTTGAGAGGGGCGCCTGGGTGGCTCAGTTGGTTAAGCGACTGCCTTCGGCTCAGGTCATGATCCTGGAGACCTGGGATCGAGCCCCACATCGGGCTCCCTGCTCGTTGGGAAGCCTGCTTCTCCCTCTCTCACTCCCCATGCTTGTGTTCCCTCTCTGGCTGTGTTTCTCTCTCTCGAATAAATAAAATCTTTAAAAAAAAAAAGAATGTTTTTGAGGTTCATTCATGTTATAGTACATATCACTACTTCATTCCTTTTCATAAAGTAATATTCCATTATATGGATATAACACATCTGTTTGTTTATCAGTTGATGGACATTTGTGTTATTTCTACTTTTTGTCTATTTTGAATAATGCTGCTAGGAACATTAACATACAAGTTTTTGTGTGGACATATGTTTTCATTTGTCTTGGGTATATACCAAAGAGTAGAATCATTGGATCATCTTGTAACCTCTGTGTTTAACCTTTTGAAAAACTATTGACTGTTTTCCAAATTACCTGTACCATTTGTACATTTCCACCAGTAATTTGTAAGGGTCCCATTTTTTATACATCTTCACCAATGCATGGTACATTATCTTTTTGGTTATAGCCATTCTAATCATGTGAAGTGGTTATCTCATCATTTTGATTTGCATTTCTCTGATAACTAAAGATGTTGAGCAACTTTTCATATGTTTATTGGCCATTTGTTTATCTTCTTTGGAGAAATGTCTGATCAGATCCTCTGCCTGCTGTTTAATTTGGAATTTTTAAATTACTGAGTAGTAAATGCTTTTTTATATATTTTAGACACAAGTCCCTTATCACATATATGATTTCTAAATACGTCTCCTATTCTTTGGGTTGTCTCTTCACTTTTTTACAGTGTCCTTTGAAGCACAATTTTTTTAAATTTTGAAATCCAGTGTATCTAATTTTTTCTTTGGTTGTGCTTTTGGTGTCAAATGTAATGGGATAACGTATTTTAAATAAACTATCCATTAAAAAACTTAATGTACTATTGAGATAATAAAAATAAAACATGCTGTACAGTATTATTTTGTAAGACTTGTAAAAATTATGTAATGTAAAAGATTTAGGGAGTAAGAAATTATGCCTTCATTACTGTGTTTTTCTTTAGCATGTTCATTAAAAGCATATTTTTGACCATTTTGGTCTTGTATAATTAGCATTATCGTCTGATAATAAATTTCTTAACATTTGCTTTATTGAGATAAAATTTGTGTATAGTAAATCCCTGTTTTTAAGTATATAATTTTGTGAATTTTGACAAATACATAGTCATATAACTATCACCATAATTGAGATACAGAAAAGTTCCACCATCCCGAAGAATTCCCTTATGAATTTAGTCAAGTTCTTCTCCTACTCCCAGTCCAGGGCAACCACTGATCTGCTTTTGGTTCTTCTATTTTGGCCTTTTCCAACATGTCATGTAAATAGAATCACATACAGTCAATAGGCTTTTGCGTCTGTTTTTTTCACTTGCATAAGGCAATTGAAGTTAATGCATGTTGTAGTCTGTTCCTTTTCATTACTGAGTAGTATAACATTGAGTGGATATATCACATTTTGAGTACCTGTATATCTGGAAATCAAAGTTAATTACAGTATCTAATAGTGTAAGCCAGTACTAATCAATACTCACCATATGTGGCTTGTCCAAATTATAGCATGCTGTAAGTTTAAAATATCAGATTTTGAAGACTTAAAGAGTAAAAATGAATATTTTTATATTGATTACATGCTAAAAATATTTTGGGTATTGGGATAAGTGAAGTATAGCATTAAAATTAGTTGTATTTGTTTCTTTTTTAAGAAGCCACTAGAAAATTTAAAATTACACATGTGGTTCATATTATGTGGTTCATATGTTGGTCTAAAAAGTATAGACGGGTATTCTAAGAAAAAAACTATTGTATCTGGGAAACCATTATTTTTATTTTTCATGATGCTTTATCATTTATCAACATACTACCAAGTTTCTGGTCATATCATCATTGTTATTTCACATAATCCTGAAACCTTGCCTACATCTTTGATTCTCTTCTTGTTCCTGGCCTTTATATCCATCCTATGCATTCTTCAAATGTTTTGCAGTTATTTTTTCTTTTCAACTTCCATTGCCCCTTCTTGGGTCAAGCTATTATTTTATTTCTGAATCCTCCTCACTGGTTATTTTATGTCTTTTCTCTTTTCCTTATCCATTTTATCTTGTACTCTACCAATAGATTAATGTTCCCAAAAGACTATGTTGATTATAACTCTACCTTTGTATGGGCAGAAATGGAACTAACATTTTTTTGAGTACTATGTATACTCAAAATTCATTGGTATAAGTTTGTCCTTAATACTCCCTTATTGTATTTATAATGCCTGCATTATCTGTAGTAATGACACCTATCTCTCTTGATATTAATAATTTGTCTCTTTTCTCATTTATTCTTTCTCTAGCTAGATACTTAACAATTTCACTGATCTTTTCTGTGAGTCATCATTTAGTTTCATTGACTTTGCTCTTTTTGTCAGTTTTCTATTTCATTGATTTCTACCCTTTAGCATTTTCTTAATTCTTATTTGGGTTTCATATCTTTTCAGAATTCTTAAGATAGAAATTTAGACATTGATTGTCTAATTTTCTTCTTACATAAGCATTTTTAAGCTATAAAATTTCCTCTAAGGGTTGCTTTATCTGGATTCCACAAATTTTGATGTTGTCTTTTTATTTTCATTAAGTTCAAAGTGTTTTCTAATTTTTATCATGATTTTTCTTGACCATTTGTATTATGTAGAAGTATATTTAATTTCTAAATAATTGGTTTTTTTCTGTCTTTCTGTTAATTTCTAATTTAATTCTGCAGTGTGAGAACCTACACTTTATGATTTCATCCTTTTAAAATTTGTCTTCACCAGTTTTATAGGTCAGCATTTGGCCTCTTTTGGTGAATACTTCATGTAATTTGAAAAAAATATATAGTATGCTGTGTTGAATGGAGTGTCCTATAAATATTAGGGCAAAATTTGTAGGGTTGTTCAAGTGTTCTGTCAGTTATGGAGAGAGAGGTGGTGGTACTGTAATCTCTGACTGGAATTGTGGATTTGTCTATTTCTCTTTCAGATATATTAGTTTTGGTTTTATGTATTTTTATTCACTGTTTTGGATTCCTGCCCATTTAGGATTATAGTGGTTTTGATTAATGCTTCTTTATAATTATGAAATACTTTTTAAAAATCTCTAATAACATTCTTTGTTCCAAAATCTGCTTACTTTGTCTGATATTAGTCTAGGAATTCCAGCTTTATTATACTTCATGCTTGCTTGTTATATCTTTTTTCAACTTTTTCCTTTTCATCTGCCTTTATATTGACAATGGATTTATTATAGCCAGTGTATAAGTGGATGTTGCTTTTTTATCCACTTCTATGGTCTTTCTCTCTTATTGGCATGTTCAGACCAATTACATTAATGCAGTTTTTGATGTTCAGATTTAAATTTATCCCCTTGCTCTTTGTTTCTTGTTTTTTCTAACCATTTTTGTTATTTTTTTCTATTCTGAATTGAATATTTTTAGTATTTCATTTTTCTCCACTGTTCGTTTATGTCTCTTATATTTTTATGTTATATTTAAGTCAAAAAATATAAAACATATTTATGTGCATAAATTACATTATATAAAACACAAAAGACATATTTACCATATCACAGTTTACCTTCAAATCATGTTATATTTCACATATAAGACCCTCACAACAGTATATTGGATTTCTGCCTTCTTTCCTGTATGCTTTTACTTTTAAATGTCATAAATCCCACAATATTTCTTTAAATAGTTATATTTTAAAGAGCTTAACATATGAAAATGCCTTTTATATTTGCCATTTCTGATATTCTTCGTTCTTTAGATCTGTTTTTCTATATGCCTGCTTGAAATAACTACCCTTTCAATCTTTGCGGTGCCAACTTGCTAGTCACTGATTCTTTATTTTTGTTTCTTTGAAAAAAGAGACCATTTTTCCTTAATTTTTTTTTATTTTGAAAATTACAGATTCACAGAAAGCTGCACAAATAATAGAGGTCCTGTGGACACTTCACTCAGTTTCCCTCCTTGGTACCATCTGACATAATAATAGCACAGTATTAAGATCTGGAAACTGGGGGCGCCTGGGTGGCTCAGTTGGTTAAGTGACTTTCTTCGGCTCAGGTCATGATCCCGGAGACCCGGGATTGAGCCCCATATCAGGTTCCCTGCTCAGTGGGAAGCCTGCTTCTCCCTCTCTCACTTCCCCTGCTTGTGTTCCCTCTCTAGCTATATTTCTGTCTGTCAAATAAATAAATAAAATCTTTAAAAAAAAACCTGGAAACTGACAGACGTTACTGAGTTTTCACCAGTTTTGTATACACTTGTGTATGTTTGGATCCTCTTAAATTTTTGAAAGATATTTTCCACTAGATAGAGAATTATCAATTGAAAATTTCTATCTTTTAGTACTTTAAAGATAGTATGCCATTGTCCTCTGCGCTATGTCATTTCTGACAAGAAGTTCACAATAATTCTTTTCTTTCTACCCTTATTATATTATAATATATATTATATATTATACCCAATATTATATTGCTGAGTATCTATGTTGAATGTGCTCTTTGAAAACAAGTAGTTATTTGCCAGTTTAGTCCCTTTGAGGCCTGTTTTCTTTACTTTAAATTTATTTTATTTTCTCAGTGTTCCAAGATTCATTGCCCATGCCCCACACCCAGTGCTCCATGCAATAGGTGCCCTCAGTACCCACCACCAGGCTCTCCCATCCTCCCACCCCCTCCCTCCAAGTCCCTCAGTTTGTTTCTGTGTCCAAAGTCTCTGCTGTTTTGTTTCTCTCCCTGAATTACCCTACTTCCCATTTCCTTTCCTTCTCCTACTGTCCTCTATATTATCCCTTATGCTGTTTTTAAGTTTGGTGTGGGTGTGTCTACAGTAGGCACTAGGTGTGGCCCAGTCCTCAGTCAACTCAAAGGATATCCTCTGGAGATTCCTAAAGCTCCCTCCTAACGGAGTTCCTTCTTCTTTGAACTCTCCTCAGTAATTCCAGCTGCCTCAGTCTCCTCCAGCTTCCATCTCTGTCTCCTCAGCTGGCCTATGTTGGCTTGGTTTGTACTTTCTCCTCCTTATACTCACAGTGTGGATACTGCTTCCAGGCAGAATGCTGGGGCGATTCGTAGGACTACTCCATTTATTTCTCTTCTCTCAGGAATCATAATCCTACTGTTTTCCTTTATCTCTAAATAGTTATTTAACATGTTTTGACAGTGTTTTTAGTTTACAGTGTGTTTTTATGTTAGATTCTTATTATCTCAGCATGGGTAGAAGCCTTAATCTCTGTTTTGTTTTTTGGTCAAATTAAAGTCAGTAGGTACACTCCACAAATATCTCTGACCATGGATTATGTCACACAATACTTACCATTAGTAACTCACTTAAAAAAAAAAGTCCTGGGTACCTGGGTGGCTCAGTGGGTTAAAGCCTCTGCCTTGGGCTCAGGTTGTGATCTCAGGGTCTTGGGATCAAGGCCCACATGGGGCTCTCTGCTCAGCAGGGAGCCTGCCTTCCTCCTCTCTCTGCCTGCCTCTCTGCCTACTTGTGATTTCTCTCTCTGTCAAATAAATAAATAAAATCTTAAAAAAAAGTCTCTCTTTTTTATCTTTCACTCCAGCTAAAATTGAGGTTTCTATCATTTCCTAAAGATGCTTTTGTTCTTTCTTGTTTCCATAAGCAAAACTCCTTGAAAGCATTTTCTTAATTTCTTCAGATCCTTATCTTGCAAAGAAAGCTTTTAAATTTTTGACTATATGTATCCTGCAAAGCCATGATATTAATAGCCCTTACCTTTGTTTAATACTATATAATTTACAAATTGCTATCACACACATATATTTGTGTATAGTCATATGTTTTATTATATAGATTTGCACCTCCCCCCAGTTCTTTATTCCCTTCTTCCCCAGCTTACATTTCATCGTGTTCTTCTTAATTATCCATTGTATATATTCTAAATTTTATGTGCCCATCATTCTTGTACCTTGCACATAGTAAGTGCTTAATAAATATGGATACGTAGGCATAGATATTACTACCAATTTCAGATAGGGAAACTGAGCCTACCACACTTTATAGGTTCTCTGACTCAAAGTTTATTGCTTTTTGTACCTTTGCTACTTATTTCTGGAAACGTATCTGATCATTTATTTGTCCTCATCTGATTATTCCTCTTCGGAATTACTGTGGCAATTTGGGTTACTCTTAAAGCATTTGCTCTCATTTTGTCAGTGCTGTGGCTACTGATACACAACTCTCTCTATTCTTGCCTTCTCACAGTTCCTTATGAATGCTTTGAAAGTTAAGAGAGGATGGCAAATTATTTCTCATTGGATCTCATAGGATTTGAGTTTTAAAGTGAGATTTTAATTTCTTTAGGCGAGCTAGATTTTTCTTTACTTTTCTTTTTTTTAGATTTTTTCTTTTAAAGCTAATGTACAATTCAGGGTTTGAAAGCTCTACTAAAATTTTTCTCTAACAATATGTAAATTGCTTAATTCCCTTTTTTTGGTTACAGTAGATTTTATTTTCAGCTTATAATATCTCTCAAAAAATATTGGTATCTTGTCTGCACTTTGTAAAAAGTACTTGAGTGTGATTGAAAACAAAAGTGTTTTAAGTTTTTGGCAAGGTTTTCCCTTTCTTTAGTGGATTTGCTCATATTAGAGTACTTTATTTCATATTTTACTTTTCTAACGCTTATCTTTTTTCTTTTTCACTTCTCCCAAGAAGGGGACCATATTGATTCACTGATAGGGGAACATAATGTAGTATTGGATGGTTTTCATTTTTCTGTGAAGTAGGTTACAGAGTCACCAGCAGGAAAGAGAAGGACAAAGATTTATTTTCATATTCTTATGGGTAGAGGCGGAAATGAGGCAGCTAGAATTGTGGAATTTATAGCTAATGAGAATCTCTGCCTTTTCCATGTGAACGGTGAGGTAGGTCAAGCTTGCTTTTACTGTAGCCACGACCCACAAAGCTGTGCAGAAGGCTGGCGATAGCAGATGGTATTCATACATGATCTGATTTGTTTAAAAACCCACGTAAAGAGCAGCCTATGTTTTGTTGTGTTTTGCCCTTAATTACTTAGGGCCAGGAGGTCAGTTTTCAAATAAAACACAGTGATACAGCCAGGAGGAGAAAAAATGTATAGAAGAAGAAAACAGACAAGTGTATTTTTAAGTGTATCATTTCAATTCCATGATATTTATTGAGTATCTGTTGTATATAAGGCACTGTACTAGGCCTTGTAGGGGATGCAAAGAAGAGTGAGTTAAATATTACAAGATAAATTCAGTTGAATAAACATGTCATTAGTGCCTCTTCTATGCTATTAAAGTTCCAGGAATACAGAAATTAAGACCATCTCTGTCCCTATTAGCTTACATTAATTATGGGGAAAATGCAGTAAATTGATAGGTTTAGCTTTGCACAGCAGGTTCTATGACATATGTGTGTCGAGGTGTTGTAGAAGCTCCGTAGAAAGGATACGTAAGCCTGGGAGTAGTATGAGGAAGATAATGAGGGAAGGCTTTTTGGAGGAGGTAAAAGCATCATGTACACCCCTCGTTTAGTCCTAAAGGATGGATGGCTGCTGGCTACAAGAAAAATGAGGATCAGGTAGGAGGGATCGGGCAGAAGGAAGAGCATGAGATGAGCAAAGGTTCAGAGGCAAGAAACCTCATAGTTGTTTGGGAGATCTATCTGAAGGTGACATCTTGCAGGAGATGAGATTATAGTGCCAGATTATGGTAGAGTTTAGAGTTTATCCTACATGTTCATGTTTCTTCTGTAGACTTTCTACAACAGCATCTCTTAGAATATTTGCAGAAATGCAAGTCTAAACCTACCCCAAGACATGTAACGTGAATCCATAAGGTCTGAGGTTTTTTTGCTCAAAATTGGGATTTTCCCTGTAAGGCTAATGTAGAATGCCCTGTTTTTTAACAAATATTTCTTATATGATATACTTTGTTAGATTTATACAAACACAGTATTTATGAGAGTTTGTGCCTTATGTAACTGTTTTTGGGGAGGTTCCCAAAGGAAGAACTATAGTGACAAAGAGTTGCTTATAAAGTAAATATAAAGGCTCTCTATACTATATAAAAAGAGATAGAAAATTCCAAACAAAAGCTAACTTGAAAGCTTAATTCATGACTACATCTTTAAGGACATATCTTTCTAATACCAGTTCAGGGTAAGAATTCCCTGAGACCTCTGCCTTTGGGTGCTCAGCCTCCCAGCCTTTGGTGTGGGTGTATGTGTGTATGTAAGTGTGTGTAAAATTTGGGAGAAAGCAAGGAATGTGGAAGTGGAAAATGTTGCAGAATAATAGAGGGAACTTATAATGTATTTATAGATGTTCCATCTATGTTTTACCATACAGGAATTAGAAAATAAAAGAAGACAACAGAAACAGGCTGCCAGTAACCACAGTGCTACAGAAGTTCGGTTGAATAGAGCTCTAGAAGAGGCAGAAAAGTATAAATTGGAGTTAAGTAAATCAAGGCAAAATAACAAGGTATGGAAAAAATGAGTAGTTGTGATAGTGGTCATCTTTGGTAACTTCTTTTATGCAAGAGTCAAAAATAGTTTTTAAGATATAATTCTTGATGTCATAGTGGACGTTTCTCTTTTCAGAAGTGCATTCATTTTCAATATGTATGTGTTCAAGAAGTCAGGATTACATTGCTTGGGCTATTACTGTAATCGGGTGTAGCTCAACTCTCTGGAAGATTCAGTCATTTTTTCATGCAACAAATCTTTATTGTTTGCCCTTATTACATGCCAGACATTTTTCTAATCTCTGGGCATAAATGGTAGGGAAAAGTCTCTTTGGTATCTCAAGTCTGATTCCTTCTCTGAGCCCCACTTTTCTAATATTGAGTGCAGAGGGCTACTTTACAGGGCAGTGGTTCTCAAACTTGAGCATGTATCAGAATTGTTTGGAAGGCTTGTTAAAACATGGATTTCATAGAAACCGCCAGAGTTTCAGCTTTAGTAGATCTAGGGTGAGGCCTCTGTTAACTAGTTCTAATTCCCCGGGTGATGCTGAAACCACTGGCACTGAGATGACATTTTGATAAACACTGACTTGTGAGGATCACTGTTAGATCCTGGTATCTAGCCATTGATTGACAGAGAATTAGCAGTCAATTCCTAAAATATCTTTTGAATAAATGAAGGCTCAAGTGTCATGGTGTGTGTATGAAAACCTTTTGTATACTCTATAAATTTTGGCTATTAGTTTTTGGTTTTATGTCAACCTAAAAGTGATGCTCCATTGGAATGTCTCCTTTATTGTTTATTATATTGAATAATTTAACAGTAGCTTGCATGATGAGTTTAGGAGCCACCTTCATTACATACACAGGTGATACATTTTGGATTAAACTAATAACACTTAAAAGGACATAGAAATAAACTGAACTTGATAAATCCTCGAACACATTTTCCAAAGGCAAGTATGTTACAGAGACCACAGAGTTTTGAGATCAGTTGTGTGAGATAGTTTACGCCATGTGATGAGATTGTGTTGATGTTCAGGAGACATCAATAATGGTAGGATGGTGGGAATTTATTAGTAGAAGTGATTAAACAAACAAGTTAGGAAGTTATCTTTATAACTTGCCAATAATTAACATGCTATTGGAGTATTATTTCCAATTTGGTTCACTCTGAAGGGATTTTGAAGAAAATAAACTGGACTAACCATGTATATGTCAGGATTTGCTTATTCTCGGTTGTAGATGTGATCTCTGTTTTAGCACACACATTAGAGAAGTAGAAGGAAAAACTTGTTTCCATGACAACAGTAATCCTAATCAGCCATTTTACAAATTGACATACCAAGTCCGCATTACTTAGTTTAAAATCGTCAACACTGTATAAACAAATATGTTCAAGACAAATTTCTGATCCCAACTGTGCATTATGGATGATCAGTTTAAACACAGTGAGAGAACATTTTGTATAACTATTTGCTATCAAATAGACGTTTTGAGATCAAGGTTCTTAGACGTAACTTATTTCAGATTTCTGAAAAAGTATGTGTATAAGTCTTAAGTTTTTAATTTTTCATTTATTTTTGCTTTGTTTCTAACTTCTGTCTTTGAAGGATGTTTTGGACATATGCTGTTAAGTTTTTCCTTGTAGTCTATCTAGTCTGTATATAAGTTTTTTTGTGGGGATATATACATACTTCTTTCCATTTTTTAATCCTTCTCTCTTGCTTCTCATTCTGATTAGACATATAATTAGGTAGATAATTAAAATCATTCAGGTCTGTGAATCATCAAAATAATACATTATATGTCAATAAAAAATAAGTTAATAAAATAAAATTGTTCAGTAATGTATACTTAAGAAGTAGTAAATCTTCCTTAAAATAGTGATCAGAAAGTTAAGGATTTATATTTATTTTTCTTTCTTTCT